>CAJNIZ010004969.1:17915-43858 GCA_905231905.1 Symbiodinium pilosum | reverse complement strand
AAAGGTGCAGAGGGTTCAGGGCTTAGGTTTAGGGTTTAGGGCTTAGCGTTTAGGATTTAGGGTTTGGGGCTTAGGGTTTAGGATTTAGGGTCTAGGGCTTAGGGTTTAGGATTTAGGGCATAGGGTTTAGGATTTAGGGGTCTAGGGTTTAGGGCTTAGGGTAGGGATCCCAGCAGTGGCCCCTATACAGTACTGTAGGGTTTAGGGTTGAGGGCTTAGGGTCCTCAATGACATAATGGCTCCCATGTTGTTCGACTTTCCATTCCTTTGGAACAGCCAGCAAGATAAACTCGAGTCGCGATCTTTTCACCTTTGGCTTTCCAAGGCTACCGCGAGATGATTAGGAGGGCCTTGGAGGACGCAAGAGGGTAGCCGGGCAGACAACGACAAAACAATTGACTGGGGCCCAATGTCTATAAACAATACCTACACTGGGCCCCAAAGTCTATAGATAGTACCTACATTGGGCTATATGAGCCCTGGACTGAATTTGTGGTATATTCCTTAATAAGTCCCCCCCAGAACCCTATATAGTCCCCTATAGGTCCCCCCCAACCTAAATTTAGTCCGTAGCTCATATGGAGCCTTAGGGATTAACTGGACCCAAGTTTTGATGCCATCTCGCTTTGTAGGCATGTCATGTACATATGGTAGTTTCCCTAAATAGGGGGACCCCAACGTAGACCTCAGAATACTAGAATCCTTCTCACTTGGATCCCAATAGTGGTACCCCTTATTTTGGAAAAAGCCTATATATCGCGAGAGAACTTTTAAAACCAGGGCTGGGCAAGGGCCCAGTTCCGGCCATCAAATGGCCCTAGGCCCTGGGCACTAGACCACGTATCAGGTTTCACAGCCGCACACGGAACGAATTCTCCATTATCCAATAGCAGGAGCGCCTCTGTCGCACCATTTGCCTGAACTGGAACACCTTTATCTTTCAATATACTGCAACTCTTGGTGCCTGGGCTGCAGAAAACACTTGCATGACCATTCCAGCACAATCCAGCCACGACGACAATCTGGCCAAAGTAGAGTAATTCACATATAAAAAAACAAGGTTAAGGTTTAGGGTCTAGAGCTTGTATGATAGGAGGCCCTTGAAGGTAGCTATCCGATATCCATGTATGAAAAACCTTTTCGGGTAATGTGCCATGAGCTCCCTAAAATCTACCCTGAAGCTGGAGTCCCATAACCCGAAGCCCCTGAACCCTGAGCCATGGACGCTTAGACCCTCAAGCCTTGAACCAAAAACTCTGGCACGTGAACTCCAAACCGTTGGCCCCTGAACTTCTAAACACCCAACCCATAATCCTACATGAGCCATAGTCAATAGTCTAAACTCATAGTATCCCCCTTAATAACCCCTATAGTAGTCCCCTATACAACCCCTTTATACCCATTTAAGAACTTTAGACTACGGTACACATAAGGACTTGAGACTATGGTACACATCTCAAAACTTAAAATGTAAAGCCGAATCCCTTTGAACCTGCAACACCAAGACCTCTATAGCGTACCTCATTTTAGGATACCTAACTTAATGTCTTGTATATGTTATACATAAAATTAGGTACCCTCAACAGGAAGGGGCCGGGTATAGAGGGCTTGGCAACTTGCTCAGCAAAAGCAAGACTGGATCACGGGCCCGCATGAACTGAGTTGCAGGCATTGGGCTCAACTCGTCGCATGTCGGGTCGCACGGGCTGGGCCAAGTTGGAAGGAAAATTGCTGGGAGTTTGGGGTTTGCGGGTTACGGTCTAGGGTTCGGGAGTGGGGCTCCGCAAGATAGGTGACATTGATCGCGCTAGGCATATGTGGGGGTCATCGGGGGGATATGGCTGCGGGTCCTCTAGGTTTCTGGGGGTCATGCAGGCCAACTCCAATGTAGCGTTTAAAGTTATTCGGGATACACGCTACTTGCAAACCTCCTGTCAACATGCACCTGTATGAGTCCTCAAAGCACGAGAAGCTGGACACCTGTCTTGATGGGTTCCCCTACTACCCCCCCTATGCTACCCCAGGTTCTCCAGTAAGTAGCATTAATTCAGACACCTAAGGGGGGGGTAATTGGTGGGGTGAGGGGGGTTTGGGGCTTGCGGTTCAGTTTAGGCAGCAGAATCCATTTAATGTCTATGTAGGTTCCCGCGGCTTTGGGAGTTTCGCATTCTGGGTCGAAAGTTTGTGGCTTCCTGGGTGTCCTCATGAGTTTAGTAGGATTTCGGGAAAGGCCATCCCCCATGATGCTAAATATCTGCACTATAGCACTTCTGCATGGATGGAGAATATTTTGTCATACAGGGGTGGGGGTTGTTTACTAGCGGGAAGTCATGAGGTTACAACATTTTACAACCATGTGTTTGTCCAAGCTGGGGAGGGGTTATTGCAGGGGCCTGCAAAATAAGACATGTCATTGCGACGTCTATTTGAGGTACGGTATGCCACAATTCTACAAGGCATTGAAACCATAATACTGATAGTTATTCAGGCCCGTTTGGTAGCTGAACCAAGACTTGACTAACCTCTTCTCAGAAAAAATCCTATGCCCAACGCCGTTTGGTCCGTGAGCCAGATTTTATTGCTTTCTTCTCAGAAAATACGACGCCCAAAAGAAGAAAACAATCGTACGTCATACCTGGGGACTATCATACCCTCGTTCGAAGTGCTAATTCCACATGTGAACCCAACCCAACCCTAAAACCTGAACCTTAAGCCCCAAGCCCATGAATAATAAACCCCCTCCCCTTAATAGGGATTATAATAGGGATCCTAATATTAAGGCCCGTAAAAGGAGAAGGTTTATTCATGATGTGTCTACATTAGCCCCAAACCCAAACCCTAAACTTGAGGGTGAGGGACCGTTCAGGATGGCAGAGAAACAAGCCTTGGATGAAGTGAAAGCCAGCCAACAGTATTGTGGAGGTTCCTACCCCAAACCTTGGGTACTGCCCCCCCCCGAGTAACAGTCTATATTAGGGGTCCTATTCAGGGCTATATATAACTATCTTATAGTTATTATCCAACTGTTACTGAGGGGGGGCAGTACCCAACCCAAACCCTGATCCGATTTAAAGATCCAAATTCTATAGGCTTCTTGGTGGTCGTTCATATATTAAAGACAATACTTCATGTCCAACAATGGCCTGCGGGAAGTCTTCGATGGGTGAAGCTGCAGAAGGTGAAGCATAGGCTTATGCAGAGTTACATACAGAGTATGAGTGCTAAACCCTGAACCCCTAAACCCTTTAATCAGAGGGCTCAAAAGGTGGGATAAAGCTAGGTGGGTTAAAGGATTCCTATTGTAGATTCTACTATATTGGGGCCTATTGCCTTTACCCCACCTACCTTCATCCCACTTTTTGAGCCCAATGATTTAAACACTCCGTCATCTCCAAGGTCCCCAAAGGTTTGCCCCTGCCCAGAGCCCTGCGAGGACATAGCAAGTACAACCCCAACATTGTCGCGCTATATTGTATACTATTGGGTAATGTCTAGGAACCTTTAAGGGGAAACGAACTGCTAGTAAGAAAAGTCACAATGATAACAATGATCATCATATCTTTAGGAGCAATAGTAACTAATAGTAATAATACAAACAATTGTTGTTAGTAGATCCTCACAGGCATGAGGTTGGTCTAGCTCGCCAGCGATTTGGTCGTTTCCGAGAAACAAGGGGGCCCCAGTACAGACCCTAAAAGACGATGGTCCTTATTACAAGGACCCCAAAAAAGTACCGCTAATTTTGGGAAACCTCAATTTTAAGAAACCCGGTTCCATCTAGTCGGGCTCCTCAACTGGCGGCCGGGTCTCTGCTGGGATGGAGTCAAAGTACCTTGTCAGGAACATGCGGTGTAGGGTTTAGGGGTTTAGGGTCACCATGACACTTTGCACCCTGACTTAAAGTTAACGGCAAGGTTCCTGTAATAGGAATATAGGGGAACCCCAAAAAGTTAAGAGTCTAAGTTCCTAGCTAAGTGCCGCGGAAGAAACACAACAGAAATAGCCAGCATAAATAGTAGAACTGAGAATGTACCAACTTTAGCAAAAGTTCACGCAGCAGCCCCTCAAGACTATACTAATCCTTGATATAGGGGCCCCAAGAAGGTACCCCTGATATTGGGAAACCCTACGCAAACCCTAAACCCTGTTTATGTCCCTATATACCCCTATATAAACCCTATTTACCCTCCTTAGGGGTTTCCCTAAACCCTAAACCTCGGAAACCTCGAGGAAGCGATAGAAAGGCTGAATGTGAAACTACAAACTGCCACCCCCAGGTCAGAGGGCAACATTGATCAAGTTCAGGCTTAGGGTTTAGAGTTAAGGGCTTATCGTCTAGAGCTAGCGGAAGAGGACCAACAGCAATGCCAACCCTAAACCCTAAACCCTAAAGGGTTCCCCGACTAACCCGCTCTAAACTCTAGACTACTCTCCCTCAAGGTTGCCCCTTTCAAGGTTTATGGTTTAGGCTTAACTAGCCTGAATTGGCCCCAGGCATGCATGCTTCAATAGCCCTGGTTAAAGGGGAAGGTGTAGTGTTTAGGGTTTAGGCTGTAGGGTATAGAAGGGGGTAATTTCAGCAGAGACCATGGTTGTTCGGCAAGCATGTTCGGTTGTTAGGATGCCCCTGTCTCGTGAAACGGAAAACAAGCGATGATAAAAAGACCTGACCCCTAAACCCATTGTTCCAAACCGCCCACATCTCTACTGTAGAAGCCTGGATGAAGGTGACAGTTGTTCCCTAGCAGTCCTTACATAAGTGTGTATTTAAGCCCAATTGTAGCAATTCGGGCACTGGTACTCAAGTCCCATCATAAGCCCCTGCAGAAACCTGACGTCAATTTAATGTTCTCTTATCTTGCCCATTTGATTTTCCATTGCTCTTATGAATTTGAGATCTGCGCCCTGTTGGAATCTAAGAGCGTTTCAGCTGCGTGTGAGTATAGAGCCCTCTCATCAGAATGAAGGCATGTTTCAGCTGGCACACCACAACAAGTACAGCACACTGACAACAAGTGGCAGAGCAAATATGGGTACTATGACAGGGGGCTATGCAGGGATGATTATGGCCCAGGCGTCCCGCAAGTAAAGCTTTGCATCATTTCTCTCCAAATTCATCCAAGTCCACCGAGACTCCCAGAAAGATCTACTATGAACAGACTCTAGACCGACCTTAAACCCGAAATTCCAAACCCAAAACCCTAATCTGTAGATAACCCCTCAAACCCCAAACCCTCAACCCTAAACCCTAATCTGTAGATAACCCAAAACCCTAATCTGTAGATAACCTCAATCCTAAGCAACCGAAACAAAAGCTCCGAGGTCCAAACCATGGTTCTCTTGTCCCCTTGTCTGGAGTTTGGTTAGCTGGGACTGAAGGAAGGGAAAAGAACATGGAAATTACTATAATGTGGTTATATAGGGTTTAGGGTTTATTAGGGTTTAGGGATTGGGGTTTGAATGGAAAAGAAAATCGAAACTACTGTGATGGGACCACTATAAGGATCCATTCCTCATTCCTAGCTAACCAAAGGCCAGGTGTGCGGGCCCCTACCTGTTTTTTTACTATGGGCCCGCCATTGGGCTTGTATGGGTTGATAGGGCATATAATGAAGAAATATGTATTACAGTCAGTATGCCCAGAATGTCTAATGGACATGGGTTTAGGGTTTAGGGCTTCCTATCAGGGAATATCTTACGAACTATACTAAACTACAAGAGGGACCCCTTTGTCCACCCTTAATTGACAGTGGCATACAGTGGCCTAATATGAGCCATTGTCTAAACTCCTAGTATCCCCCTTAATAACTCCTATAGTAGTCCCCTATATAATTCCTTTATGCAACCCCCCGTAAGGAATTTAGACTATAGATAGACTATATCTCCTTAAGCCCAAAACCGTAAACGCTATTCAATATAGCTCATTAAGGGATCCCAGGATTTGGGGGCCCAGAGCTCCAACCTTTCGAAAGCAGGGGCCCCACCGTCGCAGCGGAGCTGGTCTACGACTGTCCGAGCCAATGAGGCTCCAGTCCTCCGTTCGAATTTGGGGTTTGGGGTTTAGGGTTTAGGGCCTGGGGTGGAAGGAAGGAATGGAAAACACCATGGAAACTAAATTGGTAGTGTGAACTATAAAGGGACTACGAGAAGGATCCATTCCTTGATTCCTCCTGCTAGCCAAACGTAAGTATAGATATAAACAACAATAAACATGGGGGGACATAGGGGGCCTAGAATTGGGTTTAAAGTGATTTTTCTGCGTAGGCTATACCTCTCGTGACTCTCCACGTAAGGATTCCGGGCAGGAGCGTAATGGTGCAGGCTACCCAGAGCTAACATGAACCCCATGAACAGCAGCGGCCGTCTTCACAAGGCGCCTGTTGTGGTTGCGTGTTACTTGGGATTTGGGACAAGGGCCCTGAATCCCTAATCTTGAACTGGCTTCAGGTTTAAGGTTTAAGTTTTGAGGTGCAGGGTATGGGCCTTAAGGCGTCAGGCGCGCGGCCCTAAATCCTAAACTTAAGCCCTATAAACCTTTGCCAGACGGTAGGAAAGCTAGGGTCAGGGGAAGGTATCTTAAACCCAGGGGCCTGGATGTAGGTTTAGAGTTTAAGGATCAGAGTTTAGGGATTAGGGTTTAGGGTTCCGGGCTTAGGAGGATTTTCAGACTGTAGAGAACTTTTCGCGCCCCAGTCGGGGGTTCCCCAAATTAGGGACACAATTTTAGTGGTCGCCAGACCACGGATTATAGCATCTTGGGTTCTTAAGTGAAATTTTGGGGTTCTACAACCCTTGAAAGCCACCAGTTCTAACAATTGTTCCCTAAACCCTAAATCCGAAACTCCAAACTCTAAACCCTAAACTCAAAGCCGCCCTACACCCTAAACCCTAAACACAACCCTCAACCCTAACCCTAGGGCTCCAAATAGCCCAATGTAGGTCATATCTATAGACTTTGGGGCCCAATTTAGGTACTATTTATAGACATGGAGCCCTAGGGTAAGTCACAGTACTAAATTTTCGACCACGGATATCGAGCTTTCGGGGCCCTCAGTGCTAGGCGCGGCCCTTTTCCTACACTTCAAATCGCCCCAGGTGTCCTTGATACCTTTGGGGTTTAGGATTTAGGGTTTTACATTTTTGGGGTTTGCTGTTTAGAGTTGAGACTTTCAGGGTTTGGGGCTGAGGACTTATGGTTTAGGGTCTAGGATTTGGGGCTTCATGGCGACTCAAAGGGAAAAACGCGTGGACAATGAGGCTATAAAGGCGCTGGAATTGAGTTGCCATTCTAAGGGAGCCCACTATCTACTATACATCCAGACGGTGAACATTTCTATGCAACCTCCTTAATAACAACCCAGATCAGGGATTAGGCCTCGAGACCTTCTACCTGCAGGTCATCATCACCATCCTGCTTCACTTAGGGCTCAGACTTTGACCTAAAACCTAAGCCCTATAAACCCTAGATCCCTAAACCCTAAACCATCTGAGTTCTGACTATTGAATGACGGATTATAATACCATCCCTGCCAAAGAAACACCCTGGGTTGAAAGAGCCAATACGGACTATATGGGGTTTTGGGTTTAGGGTTTAGGATTTGCTAGTTTCCCAAAATAAGGGGGACCCCAATATAGACCCTAATATACTATAGTCCTTATTATTGGGACCCCCAAAAAGGTACCCCTGATTTTGGGAAACCACCATTTAGTTACAGCTCATAGCGACGCGGAATGCCACAGTGCCAGAAACAGGGCCAGGGACGTTCTGCAAACCTGTCTGATGGCAGTCCTTTGTGTTGTTAATACCCTCGCCCATATATCAGCCTTACTTACACAAGCCCTAAACCCTAAACCCTAAGCCTAGGCGATGGAGCAAGCCCTGACGTGCTCTGCCCGCGAAGTGGCCACCACCGAGCACTTTGATAAAACTCGATGCCTTGCAGTGTATGCGGCACTCCCTAAGGGTCCAAGTACCCAATAATTGGGTACTTGGGTATTTAGGGTAATAGTAACTACAATATAGGTCTTGGGTAAGTATATGATTATCAAGTATTTGGACCCTTAGGGACTGCAGCCGTGTTTTGCCAGTGCACCGAGCAGAAGCTATGCACAAAGTCCCAGCACACCACAAAGAACAAATTCGCTCAACTGACGCGCCACTGCAGACGGCAAGCCTCCACCGTGCTCACCCCTCGTGGAGGGAGTTGTCCGCGCAGGAGAAGAAGAAGCTTTGGAGATCTCCTGCTGCATGAGGCGTGCTTCAGATGTCACCTTCGATTGTTTGTACAGTTTGTGCTATTCCTGCCGTAGACATGTGCAAGAAAGACTGCTGGGAAGCATCCGAAGGAGATGCTAACACAACAGCTGGTCTGGCTTATTGGCGACATGTCTGTATTCCTGCGAATCTCTTGCCTATTTGTTGGCTTCGTCTTCGTTGTCTCGGGCTTCGGGTCCAGGGTATTGAAGCCAACCTAGCCCCAAAACCAGATACCCCAGCAACTTGTTCATGGTGATTGTGGAAGTAGGCCCTCAGGCTTTGACCTCCATCCACACACCACAAAGATCTGGATTTTCAAAAGCCAGCATCACTGAGGATATACAATTCCTAAACCCCAAACTCTATATGGTAGTCGCCAGCTCCTTGAAATCTCCTAAAGCGGACCATGCCCCATGTAAAACTTTAGCTCTGCTACAGGGGACATTAATGAAGGCTGCTTGCAAGCCTGGCTCCATGAAATCAAGGTCCTTCATGTAGACCCCATTCAGGGGGTCCCTTTTATGAGTGTTACGGTACTTGCGGGTGTATGAGGGGTTGCCGCATGTATTTCACGGGGCGCCAGTGCTATACACCTACCGGGAGTTTGGTTCTCGGTTCCTGAAGCACACAATATTGGGTCATTAGAGCCTTGACGTACTCGGCGGAGAGAGAGAGAGAGAGAGGGACATGCAGATTACTGTTAACATCAACCTTGCTGAGGGGCTTCTACCCCAATTCTGATTATGTACCTCAAATCCCAGAATCTACCTATATTGGGCCATGGTATCCCTTGCCCTTACAATCCTAACAGGAGGTTCCAAACCTCAAGGGTTTTTGGGAGGGGTGCCTATACCAAGAGCAAAACACATTGGGGTCTATATTGGGACTTCAGATGTGAACAACTATAGAACCCTAAGGGTCCAAGTACCCAATAATCATACACTTTTCCAAAACCTATACTATAAATACTATTACCCCAATCCCAAGTACCTAATTATTGGGTACATGGACCCTTAGGGCTATAGAACTTACAGTGTCATATACTCTGAAACGCCCTTCGGCCGCTACATTACAGATGTTCACACGAATTTTGCGAGTGGAGCAGACGAAAGGCTGAACCCTAAGCCCTAAACCCTAAACCCTATCCTACATGGGAGTCCCTGCCAGCGTTGCTCCAGGTTTTTCTGTGTTTGCGGACATCGTCGGCAACATGGCTGCTGCCAATGTGGAGGATGCGGAGCTGCTGAGCACGGTTTAGGGTTGTTTTCAGTGCCCGAACTGGATACTGAGGGGGGCATTTGCCTAAGCCCTGACCTCAAAACCCCTAAGCTCTAAACCCTATACCCTAAACCCTTACTTGAAGAATGTGCTCTTCGCGCAAAAAAATGGCCTTAATCTTTGACATAGGGGTGTTTCCCCACTCTAGCGATACACTAGTATTGGACGGGGGTAGTATAGGAAGAGCCATGATATGGAGAACCACATGAGCGATCGCCTTTGTTATCGTGTAGGAGAGAAGGTCAGGCGGAGAAAAAATGTCCTGACATGAAGACAACCCCTAAGGGTCCAAGGACCCAAATAATAGGGCTTTAGACCCCAAATACCGCTCATATTATAGCATTTGGGCCCTGAGGATCCCATCCAAAAGCAAAATGTAGGCATCCAAGCGAGGAATCTTGCGAAGCATTGTAAAACGATAGGTATAAACACCGCAGTGTGCCAAAACCCTGTAAAATGATAGGACCACACCCCCCCCCCCTCACCCCCCCCCAAAAAAAACGATACCATTGATCTTTTGCGCAATATCATTAGTTGGAGTGATAATAATTTCCAAGTACATGGGTCCCTGTAATAACGAGGCTTATACTTTTTTGGGGGTTTAAATTGGGGTCTCCATGACTTTGGAAGCTACCACATCTACTGCTCTGTAAAACTCTAGTCCTCGTCACAGACCTTGGATTCTCATTCAACTTAGCATGGGCACGGTGCAGTAGTACTACTCTGGGGACCTAAAGAATGACAAAACATCATGTTGAGGTGTATTTGAGGTATCCGATCCAAAATAAGCATATGAGGAACCCTAGACCATCATTTTGTGATTATCCTAAACCCTAAACCGGTCCGCTTAGCTTCCATGCTATGCAGAAGTTGCCCTAGCAGCCCAATATCATGTAAAAGGTTTAAGGATTAGTGGAGGGTTAGGTTCTAGGGTAAGAATTTTGCCTTGAATCGCAGTACAGTTCCTAGTACCATTCAGGGCAAATTCCTTGGATCGAACAATATTGGGCCTTGTGGGCACTTGTTGGTCGCTCAGGTAATCACTGTGGATCTTCGTCCCAGGAAATCGGGAATACGTTGACAAAGAATGGTCCCGTAAATGCTGCTTGCCCCAGAAGGGTCACAGTCCAGCAAGCCCTGGTTCAATAAATCGGCTGAGATGGAAAAGGCACTAAATACGCTGTTCAGGTTGTGAGAAATTTTGCTTGCTTGCCACTGCAGGAGCGCTTGCCATGCTTGATATTCGACTGGGATGACACATTGTGCCCCACGTGGTGGATGCGCCCCTTGACTGCAAAACATCCTTACCCTAAGGGCCCAAGTACCCAATAATCATATGCCTGCCCAGAACCTGTATTAGAATTACTATTACCCAAATCCCAAGTACATAAATATTGGGTACTTGGACCCTAAACCCTAAACCCTATATAGTCCCTTTAAAAGGGACCTAAATATTGGGTACTTGGACCCTTAGGGTTATACACGCACAATTGACCCTTCGGGCTGCATATAACATTGTTACATTTGAGTAGTATTTTATTTAGGGGGTTATATTGGGATTATATAGGGTTCTGGGTTTAGGGTTTAAACTCCTTAAAGGGGGTTGTATAGGGGACCTTTATAGGGCTTAGTAAGGGGGATACTAGGAGTTTAGACACCAACCCACATGAGTAGTATTCTATTTGGGGGTACTCTGGTACCCAATGTAGACTAAGATTGTATCCTCCTTTTGGGGGGATAGGATTTTATAGAAGGAATATAACCTTACTGGGTTCAACCAAAAAAAAAGCTACTCATTTGGCAGTTCAGATTTTGCTTATGTAGGGTCGCCATTCCTGCGCTGTCTATCCAAGCCAGAAAGGCTTACCATCTCCTAGTTACTTTTGTGGCTGGCTGCGGCTTTGGGGTGCAGGTTGCTACTCGAAGGTGTAAGCAGGACTCATAGACAGCGCATGAGCACCTAACTCTCAACTCTACAGCCCAAACCCTCAGCCCATGACGTTGTTTTTTGTTAATCCCTTCATGCGGATGAATATTAAGCACCCCTGCAACCCGAACATTAAATTCGTCCTTAAAAGTAGATATCTCTTATAATTAAGGAATATCCAATACTCCGGGGGGGGGGGGTGTTCTTAGCCATAAGCCCTAAATGATGTGGTAGTTGCCATTTTCTTTACATCCCCCTATATCCCCCCACACACACCCCTGCGGGTGGGGGGCTTAACACCCCTAAACCATAAACCCCAAACCGCGAACTCTTAATCCTATTCTGTGTATGAGAGCAATACCCTAAACTCCTAGACCCTAAACCCTAAACTCCTAGACCCTAAACCCCAAACCCCTAAACCCCAAACCCCTTAAACCCCCAAACCCCTTAAACCCCTAAAACCTAAACCCTGGGGCCGATATCATCACAGCGCATTACAGCCCATCTCTAACCCTTTTTTAAGGCTACCCCTCCAGGGTTGCCTTGTTACACATGGGGGTTTCCCAAAAATAGGAGTACTCTTCATAAAGGGGGATACAGGGGTTATATAAAAAGGAGATGATAAGCGCTAAATGGGGTTTAGGGTTTGGGGTTCGGCAAAATTAGGGGTACCATTTTAGGGGTCCCAATAATACGGACTATAGTATTTTGGGGTTTATATTGGGGTCCCCTTACTCTGGGAAACTACCATATGGGGATAATGGGGGCTATATAGGTTCAGGTTTTAGGGCTTGGGCTTTAAGGTTTAGGGTTCAGGGTTTAGGTTTAGGATATGAGCTATAGTCTAAACTCCTTAAGGCGGGCTTATATAGGGGATTCTAGATGGGAGTATTATGGGGGTTGCCACAGGGGATACAAGGAGTTTAGACTCTGATTTCTAGGACTTTTGACTATACTCATCCTCAGTACAGGTTACCTATAGCTCAAAGTAGAAATTAGGGGCGCCCGCATTGTGAGCCCCGAGCCCTAAACCATAAACCCTAAACCCTGAGCCCTAAATCCTAAACCCTAAGCTTAGGGCTTAGATTTCGGATTTGGGGCTCAAGGCCTAGTGTTGAAGCTTCAGGATGCTGCGCCGCAGGCTTGGGGTTTAGGGTTTACGGGCTTAGAGTTCAAGGATAAGGGGTTACCACATCCTTTTTCTCATGACCTAAGCATGTTAGGATAGACTATACTGCAGCTTGGAGCACAAGGTCCTGCCCCGATGTACCTTATAATCATATCCTAGACATTCCCCTTCTACGCCAGGATCGTACATAGGGGGTGCTTATAATTAGGAGGCCGCGGTTTTCCCTGTTCAAAAAAAAAGAATACATTGCGTCTTATCTAGCCCCCCAAAAGTACATAGATTACCGTTTATTTTTGCTAATGTTATAGGTTGGTGGGGGGGTGGGTGGGTGAGCATGGTTTTATCTACTTTTTGGGGTCCAGGTAAGTCTTACCAGGAAGCTTAGTATACTTCAGGTAAACCCAAAACCCTCCTTTCAGGGCATGGTTTATTCCTCAATTGAGTCTGTTGGAGAGGGCATGGCTCCGAGATAGAATGCCACAAGCACCCAATAACACAAAATCCCCCGACCCCAGGCTCCATATCACCAAAAAAGTATGTATTTCGGGGTTTAGGGTTCACGGGTTAGGGGTGTTGGGGGTTGAGGGTGCCCTAGACCCTATAGTCCCCCTTAAGTAGATAGAATATGGCTTTGGGTATATTAAAATAGGATCCTCATTTACCCAATATTCTAACTACTTAAGGGGGACTATAAATTCTGGAATGACAGCTTGAAAGCCAACCAAACCTGGAGGCATACAAACTCATACTCCTAGACCTCTATACCCCCATCTTCTTGCTAAGGCTGCTAAGGGTACCTAATTCTGTAGAACGTCTAAATGAACATTATCTTACGTCAGGTCTCCTAATAGGGGGGTTATAAGGTATAAGGGTCTTTGTGGGGCTGTAGTGGCACTTGAAGTTTGAAGGATCGATGCTGCCGCCAGCCGGGCAGGCAGGTTTCGTGTCTCATGGGCAGTGGCAAAACTTAACAAGGCTTAGGGAAATGAGGGAGTATACTATTATAGGGATTATATTCCGGCATTCCCTACTAACCCCCGGTAAGCAAAGTTAGCTTTGGTGTTTAGGTTCTGCGGTTGAGTTGTCATAGTGTTTACGCGTAAAGGTTCGGGTCTGATGCAGGGCACACGGTTTTGAATATGGCTTCACGTCTACATCATGACCTATGTGCATCTAAAGCTTTAGCTGTGCGATTGCCCAAAATGTGCGATGGCACGTATCTGCGGAACAAGGGACAAGTATTGGGAAAATACATGCCAATTAGGTATGCTTGACGCCATGCTTAATCGCCTCTAGTCTTCAGCTTTAGGCTGTATAGGGTTTAGGACTAGATCTCCCCCCAATATCAAGCCCCCCCACCCAAGTTATCGTGTGTTGGAAAGATTCAATATTAGGGGGCGGTAGGGGTTCAGTATTCGGGGGGGTGAAGATCAGAGGGTGGGGATATTTGATGAACTCATGGCTTTGACTTTTGGGGCCTAAAGCCTAGCCCAAAACCCTAAATCTAGGAATTCCTGGATAGGAATCCAAGTTTTCTACAACAAGCAATTCTAATCCTTATGCTCTGGGCTAACGGTTCCGGAGCGGATGCCTGAAAGCCAACCAGGGCTACCGGCTGGGGTACTAGCGGAGAATCAATTGGACAAAAACGGAACATGAAATGGACACCTTAGTTTAATTTTGAAGAGATATATAGGGGTGGCACGCCAATGATTAATGTTGAAGCAAACAGAAGGGAAACTTGAGCATTAGGGTTTTGGCAGGCGGGGCCCCTGGTTCTTGGCATTCTGGTTCTCTTACCTTTTGTTGGCTAGGAAAGAATGAGTGGATCCTTACAGTAGTCCCTATATGACCCATTATAGTAGTTTCGATTTTCTTGTCCATTCCTTCATTCCCAGCTGGCCAAAAGTAAGTTTTGAGCGTGGTGACAGGAAGCTTCCGTGACCCACGCACTGAAGTTGGCGCTTCACGCAGGCGACCAAGGTGTTTCTACGATCCACGTGATTTAGGATTTAGAGTTTAGATGCATCCTGTATAATCTTAGTGGCTAATAGCCTCAAACCTTTTGGGGCGTACAAAATCCTGCTATAATGAAGAGGCTGACCTGTGTGGGGCGGGGGGATTCAGCAGGTAGCTAAAGCACCCAGAGTCTGCTCCTTCTTTTTGTAACCCCGGCATTGCATGATTCAGGCTTCAAAAGCCCTAAACCCTCTAAGCCCTAAACCCTATAACTCTATAACCCCGAAGCCCCATAACTCCATAACCCCTAAACCCTATAACCCCACAACCCCTAAACCCTAAGCCCTAGAAACCCTAAAACCTTTACGTTTCAGAGCTCCGGACAATGGATTACAGGATTTCGGCTTCTAAGCTTGAACTTATCCTTACCGTAAGGGTCCAAGGACCCAAATGATAGGGTTTCAGGGCCCAAATACCATTAACATTATAGTATTTGGGCCCTAGAGCTCCATTATTTGGGTCCTTGGACCCTTAGGGTTATAAGCCCTTACATGTGTACTGCATGCACTTGAGCAATTTTTTGAAGCGCGTTCTTGGTCCGTGGCCGTGGATGAGTGGATGGTGTCCGCTAGCGTGGGAATGGATGACGCCATTCTCTTAGAGGCACTTGAAGGGGCGTTTTTATAAGAAGTCAAACCCCGTCACTTCCTTGGCAGAAGGAGAAGGCTTTCATCATGGAGTGGCTCAAGCTGTGCTTTGAACTGCTGGTCGTCCAGCGCAGAGGCTCTGCGCATAGCATGCGCTAGCTGCAGAACATACATAGCTTGAATCCGGCAGGCTCGCTGACCAATGGCTGGGCGATGGTCAAGAGGTCGAGAGCAGGGAATAGCTGGCAGATCCAGCTATAGTCAAAGCTCCTACCATCCTCCTTAAATTTACCCTGTAGAACTCCCCTAGATCATCGCCTACATAACCCCCTTCAAGGACTTAGACTCTAGCTCATATCCCTATGCAGGCCTCTTCCTGTATGGAGTCTAGTCTGACGGGCCGAGGTCTGCTACAGAGATACTGTAGGAGCCTAATAGTTGCCAATATTATGGTTCCAAATTCCTTGTATATTCATAGCAGATGATACCACAAATGGACTTCAAAAAGATTTTGGTATTTTTTGGGCCCCCGTTGTAGTTGCATGCTAGAAGTCAGATGAAACTGCATAATCCCGGATTTGGTTCTCTGGGGGTAGGCTTGTTTCTTGGTTTGGCCGCTAAAGTCTTTTTCCAAGTAGGTTAAGGGTAGAGGGTAAATTACCCTCAGGATTCTGGGACTGTCCTGGACTTTGTGCGGGAAGGGCGAGGTTGGGGGGTCGACCGCTGAACCTCAAATCCTGAACCTTAACCCTAAACCGTACCCGCCCCCATTCCTAAACCTTAAGGCCTAAGCCTTGAAATTTATGGGATTTCACGAGTCCTCATGTCATGGTTTGGTCCTAGACTCTGTATGACTCCGTGATGAAAAGTAGAAAGCTCTTTTGCATCCTAGGCTACCAGAGTCCCAGTGCTCCCTTCATATTGCTTTGGGAAAAGCCCTATCATAAGCTGACGTATGTCAACCGGCATGGGGTGGACACAAGCTGCACTAGCACGAAGGCTGCATGGCAGGATGCAGAATTAACTGCAACTGCAAAAACATCTAAAGGAAATCAGACGGACTGCGCATGACGACGACAACGACTACCGTCACTATGAACTGATGATTAGACCCTTGTCGAACTTTGCTGGCCATCTGAGAAGAACGTGCACCTGCGCACATTGCATCTGATGCGCGGCAGCGGAGGGGCTGAAAGCCAAAACCCCAAACACCAAACTCTAAACACCAAACCCTAAACACCAAACCCCAATCCCTAAACCCCAATCCCTAAACCCTAACCCCTAAACTCTGAACTCTAAACCATTTGAAAGCCTTGCGCTGAATGTCCCGGGACACGTCCAGCAATCCCACATGCCCAGCCAGAAGCCTCCAGGCTCTGTTACCTAAACCCCAAGTTTAGGGTTTAGGGTTTAGGGTTTAGGTAAAATAAGAGCCCTAAACCCATAATAACAGCCATAAAGGCCATAATTTTACATACTTTTGGGGTCCAGGTAGGGCTTTAGGATTAAGGGTGTAGGGCCGAGGGTTTGGAGCTTCTAGTTTAGAGTTTGGGGTTTAGGGTTCACAGTGTGGGGTTTAGGTTTTGAGTTTGGGGTTCATAGCTTGGGGTTTATAATAAGGTGATCTGTAGTTACCCTACTGTAATCACAAGGATAACGATGCTAGAGCCATCATTTAATTTTTACAGCGTCCAATTTGCAGAGGTGTCGTTCACTAGAATTCCCTTGTTAGCTGAGGGTGTAGGGTTGGCACGCTAAACCTTGGAGATTATAACATATGCAGCACACTCGGAGTCCAATATCCCTTGGTCTAGAAGTATGTGTGTGTATATATATATACACATATTTATATACTGTATACCTTACATTGTAGTGGGTTGCTAGTACACTGAGGCCGACAATTTCTTCATTGCGGGATACAGGGCCCTTTGAGTACGTACTTTGGTGCACGAAAAAGCTCGTGTAGCCTAGCATAAACAACATAGGTGCCCAGACCCATCTAGACCCTCTGGGCAACATGGTGCAGGGGCTGCAGTCACAAGCAACGTCAGGGATCGCTTTGGATTGCACCGGGGCGCTCCAGCATGAACACTTCGAAAAAGACAGATTTCCCGTATATTCCCTCATAGAAGTATAGGGGCCCCAAGAATTCTTCCAAGCAAGCTTCACATCAATCCCCATATACTGCCCAGTCTAATTCCATTTATCCTCACATTAATCCTAAGACCCTACATAAACCCAGTTTCCATTTAGTTGTCCAGTCCACTGGCCATTTTATCCCTACCCCTCCTGAACCCTCAGCCTTATAAACCCTAAATCACAAACTCCCAGCCCCAAGCTGCTTTTAGGGGCTTAGGGTTTAGGATTTAAGGCTCGAAGCCTTAAATCCGAAATGACCCTAAACCCTAAGAAGAAGCCCTAAACTCCACTGAACCTGGGCAGGCCGGGTGGAGCAAGTGCTCCGAGCAGCCCGAAGCTTCGGCTACGTGGACATCGCCCGCAGCCCAGCAGGGTCTGGTGTAGGGTTTAGGATTTACTTTAAGGGTCCAAGTACCCAATATTTAGGTCCCTTTAAAGGGGTTATATAGGGTTTAGGGTTTAGGGTTTAGGGTCCAAGTACCCAATATTTAGGTACTTGGGATTTTGGTAATAGTTATTTCAGTACAGGTTTTGGGTAAGTATATGTTTATTGGGTACTAGGACCCTTAGGGTTAGGGGTTTTGGGTTTTGGGTTTTGGGGTTCAGTCTGCGGTTTGGGGTCTAGGGTTTATGGTTTGGGGTTTGGGGACCAGGGTGTGGGGCTTAGGGTTTTTTTTTGGTTTCGGAATATTGAGTAAGGTTATGGGGATTAGGGTTTCGGGTGCGGGTGTTGGTTTGGTCTTTACTAGCTCCCTTTGGCGGCCGAGGCGCCGAAATGATTAACTAGCTGGGTTGTATCCGTGAGGTTTTGGGACTTTACCTCGGTAGTGAAGAACCGCATGGAAAAGGACATGGACTAATGAAGGTGGCTGGTAGCATAAAGGGGTTAAATGCGGATCTTGCAACGTAGTGGCTTAAATATTTTCCAACATTTTGTGCAGGCTTAGCCGAGGTATCTCATACCAGAAGTATACAAAGAATCCAGGATAATCATATTAATAAGTACTTCAGCCCCAGAATTACGGCCTTGAAAGGCTTCAGAGGATTTCAGGGTTCAGGGTTTTCAGGTTTGGGCTCTAGGGGTTCGGCTTAGGGTTTTAACCCTAGGCCCGTCAGGCCACTGAAAAGCCCTTGGGATTTTTGAGATGTAAAGGTGGGGCTTTGGGACAGGGTTGCAAGGTTTCGAGGGATTCTACATCTTATAAACCCCAAAACCTATATGAGGGTTCAAAAGCTGGTGCTCCCTTCTGTGCCAGCCACTCATATCAAGATTGTAAGAAATGGAAGGGGGGGCGAAGGAGTCTCATAGAAGTCAAAGGCCTCACCGACATTACGGTCCTGGTTTCCTTGTATATAGTTTTAGTATAGGGTTCCTCAAATAGACCTCACAGTCATATGTTGGTAAGGATGCAGGTTTAGGCCCCTACATGATCTTGAGACCCTGACACCTACGGTGACAAAAAGGTGCTCACATCTTTTACTTGGCTGTTAGTCGCTAGAGTTTGGGGCATATGGGACATGGTTGTGCCACAAGAAAGGAGCAGGCCCACTAGAATTGCAGACCACCGGGGTAACCTGTCAAAAAGCATCTTCTACAGATGCTATTTCTGCAGTAGTCTCGCAAAAGAGAAGAGCGTGGTCCAGTCTTTTTTTCTGGGGCTGCGGTACCGCATCCTCCTGTCTGTTTTTTAACTCACAAGTGTTATGGTGGGTTGTGGTTGTCAAAATGACGGCGAGGGTGGGGGCACCCCAAATCTTAAGGGCCTTATGATAAACGGACCCAAAACGGAACCATCTTTCTTGACAAGCTACAAACCTGATGAGAATGCACCATCAAAGAAAACATGCAGCCATTACTGAGGCGCAGATATCTCACCCTAGCGGTCCGCATACCCCAAAGTAGGGAGCTGTTGATAGGGTGTAGGGTGTAGGGCTTAGGGTAGAGGGTTTAGGGTTCAGGGGAGTGCAGGGCCAATGTTGGTAGACTCGAAAACCCCACAGTGACATTTGTTCAGTATGACTTGGAGCGGATTGAGTAGGCTTTTGAGCAAGCGGATGCTTCAAGATTCACGATAGTAAAGTATCAGCTACTTACTGTATTCGCAGCTGTTGCAAAGCATGGAAATCTGGCTGAAGCTTGGGATAGCAGTGGCCCACTAAGGTCAAACCACCCCAAATCGTGGGTAACTGGGGTTGGAGGTAGTCCCTCTTGGTCCTGGCAGAAGTACTGCATAATCTGCCGCTGAACCCTATTCAAAAGGCTGACACGCCCTGCATTGCGGGCATTTGTGCAAGGCTAGCCCATGCAATAAGGACCATGTATACCCCCCCAGCGTCGATATAAGGACCGTGGCAAGATGTGGTTTCCAAAATTCCCAAATTCGTGGTCCATTGGGATGCCCTTTTGTGGTCGCCGATCAGAGCATGTCGGGATCTATCTTAGGGCCCCCCTTATTTATTCAAAACCCTAAGCCCTAAACGATAAACCCTACCCTAAACCATATTCGCAGACTGTTTTAGAAAAAGGAGCCCCACCTTGACTTAAAGCGGTGGCCTTACTGGAGACCGGGGGCCCTGACTCCCTGAGAAGACCATGGATCCAGACAGTAGACCCCCTTAACCCCAAGCTCTAGGGTGTAGGGTTTAGGGTCAAGCACTCCCTAAACCCTAAACCCTAGACCCTAAACCCTAAACCCTAAATCCCATGAACCCCGTTAAAGGGACCAGAGGTGCCATGTATTCTCCCCAGATGGTGTCGAGGTGACATTGGCGAACCGCCAATGGCTTGCCGGGGCCTAATTCATTGGCTCAGCAAGCCGTCACAGGGTGGCAGATCTGGTCTAGAGTTTAGGGTTTGGGGCGGGAAATGTTTGATATTGGTATGAAGGGGTTAGTGGGTTAGTCAAGGTAGTCGTGGACACCCGTAGCTCGTTAGACACACAATAATCCTGCAACTAAAGCTGAGGGGGCATTCACCCATGCTCATACCCGTTATAAGCCCAGATATAACTACGGGGCACTTCCCATGAGTCATAGGCCCCTAGTAACGCTCGTTTTGAACATATGTAGAACTATTTAAAGCTAATGCGGAGGAGTATTGGTGTATTGTGTGCACTAGCTTCGGCACCTTCAAGCAGTCAAAACCCCAGACTTCTTCCCAAGTCCGGCAAACTCTAGTCTCTAGAGCTGTTTCCTGAAATCGCTTTCTGCCCCTAAAGGTCCTCACCATGTTTCCTCTGCAAAAGTGTAGGATTAGGATTCAGGGCTTGGGGTTTCGGAAATGCTCGTCATTTGGGCCAGGTAGGGTTTAGGTACCCAAAATTAGGGACCCTAGCGCCCGCACTCAGGATACCGGGAGGGTCTTGGTGGACATCAGCTCAAAACGGCAAATCCTAAACCCCAATCCCCAAGCCCTAAAACCCAAACCCTAAGCCCAAAACTTTAAACCCGAATCCCCAAGCCCTAAACCCTTTAAGCCCTAAACCCTAAACCCAAAACCCTAAACCCAAAACCCTAAACCCAAAACCCTAAACCCTAGCCCCCAAACCCTGCAGGAGCAGACATCAAAGTTCCTCAGCCCTGGCCACGTGGACCTACTCAGCCTGCTCCACGGCAAAATTCTAATGGGTCTGGGTTTTTTTGGGTTTAGGGATTGGGGTTTAGGGTTCAGGGATTGGGGTTTAGGGTTAAGGGTTTGGGGTTTGGGGTTTAGGGATCATGGGTTTGGGGCTGAGGGTTTGGGTGTCAGGAATGGAGCTTTAGGGTTTCAGATTTGGGGGTAGGGTTTAGATAATCACCCTCTGAAGGGGTTATCGGTCTATAGGATTCTATAGAGAGGCTAGGGGATCATGGAGGATGTTATGGACAAGAAAACGGAACATGAAAGAAACCTACAAATGATCTATGGCTTACAGTTAAGACTTTAGGGATACGACCGCAACACTGGACAACTACATGAACATGAACTTGAAACTGGGTTTACATAGGGGTTTATGGGGATTGTCCTGAAAATCAATCATCTGCAATGATGATTACTATTCTATTGCAGGCCTCCTTTCTTCTTGGACAGCTATGTTGCTTCTGCATTCCCTAAGGGTCCAAGTACCCTAAACCCTAAACCCAGGTATATGATTATTGGGTACTTGGACCCTTAGGGATTGTGATTTCCACCATCCTCAACCTCGTTTCGGTCCCCGTGAACCCTGAGCCATATACTATACATGGCTTGCCCAACTTTCCCCTTTTAGGGGTCCTTATTATGAATGAGGGCCCTTTGCTCGACATGCTGATATAGGTACGGGAACCCGGAACCCTCTAAAAGCCTAAAATCCTAATACCCTTAACCCTATTCCTCAAATCTCTAAACACAACAACCCTAGATTAGAACCGTGATCTTCAAAACTCCCAGCACAAAACCCCCTAAAGTAGAGCCCTTTCGGGAACGACCCCGTAAACCCTAAACCCCCTAACCCCTAAACCCTAAACTCCCTAAACGCTGAACCCCCTAACCCCTAAACCCTAAACCCCCTACACCCTACACCCCCTAAACCCTAAACCCCCTAAACCCCAAACCCCCTAAACCCTAAACCCCCTAAACCCTAAACCACCTAAACCAAAAAACCCCAACCCCTTAACCCTAAACCCTAAACCCTAAACCCCCTAAACACTAAGCCCTAAACCCTAAACCCCTAAACACTAACCCCTAAACCCTAAACCCTCCAAACCCCCTAAACCCTAAACCGTTTATGAAGCCCAGGTTCGAGGAGCTGCAGATCCAGGTGTAACCCGGCCATGTTTGGAGCAGCTCAGGGTTTAGGGGTTTAGGGTTTAGGATTTAGGGTTTAGGGTTTGAGCAGCAAATAGGTAGTTCAGGGTTTAGGTGTTAAGTTTTTTGAGTTTAGGATTTATGGTTGGGGCACTTATTTGATCAGCAAACTTGTGGCTATTGGGGTTAAAAATGGACGACAGGTAATAATGGAGAAGCATGTGGAAAATTCAAGGGAAAATGAAATGGAAACTGCAATTTAGGGTTTAGGTGTTCAGTTTTGGGAGTTTAGGATTTAGATCGGGGCTAAGATTTATAGGGCTTCTGGCTTAGGGTTTAGGGTACAGAGTTTGGGGCTTAAGGCTTCGAGCTGAGGATTCAATCAAGACTACAGTTTTGGGTTTAGGGTTTGAGGTTTAGGATTTAGGGATGTTCTCGCCAGTTATTCAAGGTGGGGTGCAGGTAGACTCAAGGAAAACAACTAAGGCCATTCTACAAGCCTACCTCATGGCTAGGTCGCCAAGCACTGTAAACTGCGAAACTTCACGTGAGGTACTGTCTTAACTAGCGTTACCAAGGGACCATTAAGGCGTTTTGTATAGTCCCTCTTTGATATTCCCTGATAGGAAAACATGCGCCTTAACTGCGTAAGGAATTATTGACTATGTATAGCTCATACTTTGATGAAAAGGTTCTTCGTAAATCCTATTGCTGGCCAGCAGTCCTGATGGGTCAGCTGTACACATAGGTGTTGCTGGGGGGCGCCTGCTACTTTCATGGGCTCCCCTACCCCAAGCCGAATTATGGCTAACTTGAGGGGGGCCTAGGCCCGGGAAATGGGGGGGTGGGCTCGGGTGTAGTTAGGGGGTGGAGAGGGGGTAGCAGGTCAAGCCATGATACTCTGCCCCGCCTTTCCAAAAACCGCTATCAATGTTAAATTAATTAACAAACCCCATTATGTTGTTCTGGAGGTTTATTGTAAGGGGGTGTGGGGGGGAACATTGTTCGGTGGGTTTATTGTTAGGAGGGTGGGGAGGGAGAACATTGTCAGGGGAGTGGATTGACATCATTGTGATACCTAGTCCTCTTATCATTCCCATCACTATCTCTAGCACTATCCTCAAGTTATGGCCAGGTCATATAGTCCCGGTTAAGCAGATAGAATATGGGGTATATGGGGATCTTATAATAGTATACCCAAAGCCATATTGGATCTACTGAAGGGGACTAAATCCTCAAGTCCATTACATGAGAAATTATCTCAGGTCTTCGCCAGTGATGTGCGCCTGTGATTTGTTTAACTCAGCTGGTAATTTTGCCACGAGCTGGAACCAGCTCACCCCTCATTGCGGTTTAGGGTTTAGGGTAGTTGCGGGTTCGCATGTACCCAACAACCTTCAATTCGGGATTCTGAACTACTATATTTTCCCAGCCTTGGGCAACAACATCGTGGACCCTGAAACTGCTCGTTTTAGATCGGATCACGTAGGGTCTATGTATATATGTATATTGTACATATACATATATATATATATACACATATATGTACATATGTGTATATACCACGGACCCTGAGCCGTGTTGAAGGATGCAGTCCGTCCTCGTGGGGTGGGTACCTGCGAACATGCACTAGTAGGTTGTCGGAATTGTGGTTTTGTTTTCGGGCTTATGGCCCCCCAATATGTACTCTACGGGTCCAAAGTATACATTTCTCAGATGCTCTTCAGAGCGTAAGAAAAACTACGCCTATACTGCCCTCTCATATACCCCAAAAGGGACCATAACTTGGACCATTTCCCCCCCCCCCATTTTGAGGCCAAAAAATCCTGCTTGCCCTTATTGGCAGCAGGCTTCAATACCAAAATTGTCCAGATATAAGGTACTTAGGGTCATGCGCGATGTTTAATACCCACCAGAATGTAGAAGCCAAAACAATTACCAATCCCTAAGGGTCCAAGTACCTAATAATCATATACTTACCCAAAACCTATACTATAATTCCTATTACCCAAATCCCAAGTACCTAAATATTGGGTACATGGACCCTTTGGGAATATCATGTCGAGGTCTATTCGAGGTCCCATGTACATACCAGGAGTATACGCGGAACCTAGGACCATTACATTCGGAACTATGAATCTAATCGAGGCCCCATGCAGTAGTCCTACCAAGCCGTGGCAAGCCTAAAATCTAATCCTGAATTCAACCCAAAATATTGCAAGTTCTCTGGACAAATCTTTAATTTCTGTTATCTATAACCCTATTGACCAGCTGAACTATCGATTTCTGCCAGGAGTTCAGTCGGAGTTCAGGGAACTTAGAGTTTAAACACTAAAGCATTGGAATGACAAGCTGCGCGTGAGCTTCAGATACCCTATACGAGCAAATTCAGGTGAGTACCGCCTATGTATAGCTACAAGACTCACAGTGTGTTGATACTATGAGCCCTTTTTGGGGTCCCTGTAAGGTAATAACAACAATAATAATAGTAGCAATAATAACAGTATCAATAACAATAACAACAACAACAACAACAACAACAACAACAATAACCATAACAGAGAATAATGAGGCATCATGCGCAAAGCAAGGCGTCTCCGAAGGCCTGGTATACATGGCTGGTTGTGGCTGGGGAGGAAAAGTCGAATGGAATAACAGCTAGGCTTTAGGGTTTAGGGTTTAAGGTTTAGGGTTTAGGGTTTAAGGTTTAGGTTTTTGGGTTTAAGGTTTAGGGTTTAGGGTTTAGGCTGGTTGTTGGTGGGCAGGAAAAGTCGAATGGAATAGCAACTATAGCAAGTGGCAGCTGAAGAGATGTCTAGGATTTGGGCTTATTTTATAGCTTGTAAGTCTGGACTGAAAGAATGGAAAGGAAAGAGCAGGCCTTTCTCTTGAGTTAGGGGTTTTGGGTCAAGGGAATGGAAAGCAACATGGAAACTACAGTATTGTTCAGACCCTATATGTGGGAAAAAGTACTTAATAATCATATACCTACCCAAAACATATACTGTATTTGCTCTTCCCCAAATACCAAGTACCCAATTATTGGGTACATGGACCCCTAAACCCTAAACCCTAAACCCTACATATCCCCTTTAAACAGACCCAATTATTGGGTACATGGACCCATAGGGAACTTTCTACAGGGGCAACTCTTGGGATCTAATCGTCCATGCCCTGGAAAGATTCGCGTAGGGTTGTTGTACGGGAGGGCCAAGGCTTCTCAAGCCGTTAACCCTAAACCTTGGGTACTGCCCCCTCCCAGTAAACAGTCTATATGAGGGGTCCTATTAACGGCTATATATAATTATATTATAATTATGTTCCAACTGTTACTGAGGGGGGCAGTACCCAACCTAACCCTAAACCCGGAATCCTAGCCCTTATTCCTAAACAACAGATCATAAACCCTAGATCCTACGTCTTAGGCCCTGAGTCCCAAACCGTAACTTTGTGGAGACCACCTGGCTTTGTAATTACTGTTCTCAGGGACTGAGGAGCTGTTCTATGCGAGATGAACGGTTGTGAGCATGGGGTTTCTGTAAAGTTAGGGGTACCGCTTTTGGAGGTCCCATGGGAAGGATTGTAACATGTTAGGGTCCATATTGGGGTCCCCCTAACTACGATACCACACCCTAAACCCTAAATCCTAAACCCTAAACACCCTAAACCCTTAATCCTAAACCCTAAACCCCTAACTACCACATATTTTGGGTTCTGATCTTTCCAGACAGGGCGCCTAGTCTTTCGCTGTCCAGCTTTTGGGAACTTGCAGCTGGGAATGAAGCAACTTGGGTACGACGTGGGTTGGGCCCCCACCCATTAATAGTGGTATACTAGGAATA
>CAJNIZ010004968.1:0-12603 GCA_905231905.1 Symbiodinium pilosum | reverse complement strand
GCGAAATCCCACCCCAAGACCACCCAGTCGCAAGCGTCCAAGGGTTTTTGTCCTAGGCTTCGCGGCAAACAGTGTCAAAAATGGGCGCCACATGCGCTGCTGACGGAGCCCAGAGCGCGAACGCGAGCAGCGTCAAAGATAGCACGCAGGGGCCGCAGGGGCGCACGGCGCGCGCAAGCGGTCAAGCGAAAAGTTGCAATCGCAAAGCGCGGGAACCCATGGCAACCAGAGGCGAAGGCGACGAGGTAGTGACACGCGGAGCGCGGTAAATCAAGCGGGCTAGAGAGTGACAGCGCAGAGAGAGAGCGAGCTTGCAACGCTTGCAGGCGCGAAGGGCCAGAACCGAAAGCGCTGCAAGAAGAAAAGAAGGCGGGAGCTGCGGCGACAAAGGGACAGAGGCGTTGCCATCAGCTGCAAGTCTTAGATAGGGGTGTATGAAATGCGGCCGCGCGAGCCTGCCCACAGTCACTGCAGGCAGCTGCGAGCCGGGCGAGGAAGTCGAGGCGCCAAGGGAAATCCTTGCAGCAGGCGATACCGAATCGGCTGGTAACCTAGGGTACAGAACAGGTGATGTGCAAGGGGTGAGACAAGGCGTACAAAGTCATGGTCATGTTAATTACCGACTAGACAGCGCTTTGTCACCGTGCAGTTGACCGTAAGCACCTCTACGGTGTGGATGGGGCCATGCCATTCAACATCAAGATGGTGAAAGCTTTGCATGGCTCTTGCAAAGACCTCTTGCCTGTGTGTACATGAAGCTGTGAAAAACTCAAAGACCGCCGAAAAGCCCCCTCTGAAAGCAATGCCCTGCGGTACGCTGCGTGCCTTGGCAGCCCGAGAGAACCTGATTGAACCTGCAGAACAAGTGCAGCGACCGAGGTCTGGGGCTCATGCTGTTGGTGGCTGCGACCACAGCGATGGCAGCAGGCTTGTTGGGAAATAGAGGCGTGTAAATTTGGGCGCCTGACACAGCACGAGAGGTGGACCTGCCGCGGACCCGCCACAGGCTGGTCGCCAAGGCAGGCTGCAGTGTCTGAAAACTGCAGCTGTGCAGGAGAACGCTCTGTGCGAAGAGCCAGGCTGGGGCGTGCAAATGCTGACGGAGTGCCCAAGCAGTACGGCTCAACGTAGTTGAGTGAACAGCTGAGGCGAGCACAGTGGCCGCCAGAACCTGAGTGTGAGGCTCAGCGTCTGTCAGATGTAAAGAAGGTCCCCGGCAACTCACCGCCGGCAGTCTGCTGAGGAAGGACTCAGAGAGCCGGCCACAGTGCCTGTAGTCTGCGCACAGGCCTCCCCTGGCATCGTCCTCCCTGGCATGATGGCGGCCTGTGCCTCCAGCGTAAGTCAGGTGTGCAAGGAGTAAGGCCGCAAGTCAGGTAGGCAGCGCAGCCGCACCAATTTCGAGCACGAATGCTGGAGCCTGAGTTCGGCGCGAGCTTGACAATCGCCTGAGACGCGAAGCATGGTGCGCCTACTGCAGGAGAGTGCGGGGAGCAGCGGCGGAGGCCAAGAGGTCTGCAACACATGGCAACCACAGCCAGCCATCTGCTGGGTAAGACGTGAAATGCAAACACGGCAGGCAGGGCCTCCAGCGCACGCAGGTGCCGACCTGAAGTGCTCTCGGCACGTGCGCAAAGCATAAATCTGCAGAGTAATGAGCCTGACAGGCTCCGAAAGCTCTCAAAGGAGCTCTTCGGTAGTGGCCACCCGCCTGGTGGCGACGGCCGCAAGAAGCCAGGCCCGCAACAAAAACTCAAGAGCCATGAAGCAGGGAACTTCGGCAGGCCGGAAGCCCAAGCTGCCAGCGGCTGTACCCACGCCAGTAGCTGCCTCCTGGGAGACGCTCCTGCGTGCCCTCCGCCGCGCGTGCCTCAGAACGCAAGCAGTGCAGCAAGAGGCAGCATGATAGTGTTCTGAGGCCACTGGAAGCTTTTCTTCTTTGCTCTTGACCCACAAGAGCAGCTGGACAAGAGGGCGGGCCATTTCAAAGAGTACCTGGCCGCGGCCTCAAGTAGCGGATGTGCAGGCGCAAGGCTTACTGGCAGCCCTGGCAGGTCAACGCCGGCTTCTCGCAAGCCGACGTTGACAGGTACGCGAGGCAGATCGAGGCCTGGGTGACCCTGCAAGCGGAGAAGGCCGCCCCCCGCGTAGCAGACACTAGGGGTAAGCAAATCTCTCTTGTCGCAGGCTGCGACGGCCGCGCGTAAGGCGGCAGAGAAAGAGGCAGCGGAGGAGGAGAAGGCCCCAGTAAAACGGGCGAAAGCCCGCGCTGCCAAAGCGGCAGACAAAGCCGCGGCGAAAGCAGCGGCGGCCAAAAAAGCCGAGGAGGAGCGGAAAGCAGCGGCCGCGCTGGAGGCAAGGGGAGAAGTGTCAGAAGTCCGTGTCAGTGACTGAGAGCCTGTGAGCAGAGGCTCGGCGCAAGAAGCGCAAAAGTGAGCGGGATCGCCGCACCAACAAGCGCAAGAGCTTGAAAGACGCCCAGAGCGAGGGCGACGCCGAGGCGCGCTGAGGGGCACGTGCGGAGGCGTAAAGAGCTGTTCTGGCTAGCTGAGGCTGAAAAAAGCTGCAGGCCTTGCGGGTCAGAAGGCCACGCAGCGAAAAAAAGCCAAGGCCCGAGCCGAAGAAACTGCCCGCCGGCAGGAGGCGCGGGGGCAAGGACCGGCTGCGCAGGAAGACAGCTGTGCTGTGACATGCAGGTCCGCAGCGTCGTCCAGAAGGAGCTGCGCGCCATTCTTGGGCGCGAGTCTAGCCTCCTGGTCAGCCCTGTGGAACGCACATGCGACCTGTGTGTATGTGTGTGTGTGTGTGTGTGTGCATGTGTTTTTGCGGCCAGGAGTTGGAGCGGGCCTACGAGCATCGGCTGAAACTTGAGGCAAGGCATACAGCTTTAAGGCCACTGAAAAGCACGATTGTGTCAGGAGGAAAAGAAATCCCAAGAAGGCGTGCCGGGCTGAGCAAGCATGACCTTGAAAAGTGCAGGTGCCATCCTTGGGCCACTCAGGAGGACAGCCTGAGCTGTGATGCCGCGCCTGAAGAGGTGGCTTGGACAGGAGTAGACGTAGCCAGAGCTCGACCCGCTGGCAGGTGCTCTCGGACCTGCTCGCAGACACGGATGAGGAGGTGCGTGACCTGAGTGTAGGAGCAGAGCAGCGCACTGCTGGCCGCAGCCCGGCGCGCGTCGCGCGAGAACCCTGGCTGGGACCCAGAGCCGGGGCCGCAGCAGGAAGAGAGAAAAGGCAGAGAGGCACCGGCAGCGCGCCAGGTCAGGCTCTCGAGGCAGCAACAATTTCGCCGGCCAATTTGCTGGGCCTCAGCGCTGTAGGTGGCACTTGCGCTAGGGCGTGTGCGAAGCCAGGCAGTGAGGCCGCCGGTATGGTCGCTATGGAAACTGGCACGCTTGAAGCAGCTGGCAACAGCACCTGGAGAATGATGTGCCAAGAGTAAAAATGCATGCTGCTGCGCACAGTTGTA
This sequence comes from Symbiodinium pilosum, assembly GCA_905231905.1. Taxonomy (NCBI): domain Eukaryota; class Dinophyceae; order Suessiales; family Symbiodiniaceae; genus Symbiodinium; species Symbiodinium pilosum. The sequence goes on along the minus strand of CAJNIZ010004968.1, from coordinate 9,132 downwards.
CGAGCTGAATGGGTCGAGAGAAAGCTTAGAGAAGCAACGCGAGAGGTCCCTTTCTCAAAGTTCCTGGCCTGGCCTCACGCAGCCGACTGAGGGAGCACAGGGAGAAAGCAGTGTGCGAGGTCGCGCTCGAGCGGCAGCAGCACCGTTGGTAGGCCGCAGAGTGCAACCTGCAGGGACGCCGATGAGCAGTACTGCTAAGGAGCACGGTGCCCGGTGCTCCCCTCCAGCCGGCAAGCTGAAGCTGCTGCGAGAAGTTCTATGTGGATCTTAATAAGAAGCAAGATGTGCAGGTTGGAGCTAAGAAGAGTGTGGTTTCAGAGTGCGAACAGCGGAAGTAGCTTGCTCAGAACCCGTAGCAAGCAGGATAACACGTTCCTCAGCAAGCAGATGTGAGGAAGTAGGCCTCGAGTAAGCAGGGTCTCAAAAGAATGTACAAACTGACTCACGCCAAGGCAGCGTCACTGGTCGCCTGACTGCTGCAGCGGAGGCCTGGCTGCAGGAAGACAGTCGGGGTTTTCAGGTGTGGGTTCCTGCCACGAAACATGTCCGAGTAGCAAGGTTTTGAGTAGAGGTGCATAGAGGTTTTAGGTAGAGACGGTTTGGAAGTGTAGCAGCTGCCAGCCTAAACCCTTAAAGACGTTATACACAGCACCTGTAGGCATGGCACCAGGCGCCAGTGTCAAAGCAGGGGTTTGTCTAGTAGAAGTCCACATGAATTACAACCCCAGGGGTCGTGTAAGTTTGTCGTCAGCCCGCGCAGCGGCAGCAGGGTAGGCGTGGTGATGAAGGGTGTTGTAGGGGATAGGTAGGCGTGGGCTATGGTAGGTTCGCTATAGGGTGTTTTGTAGGGATTTCGTAGAGGGCATAAGCAGGGCAGGGGCGCTAGCAGTTTTAGGGTTTAGGGATTAGGGTTTAGGGATTAGGGTTTAGGGTTTTGGGGTTGAGGGTTTAGGGCTTAGGCGACTTTGGCTTAGGATTTAGAAGTTGGGGTGGAGGGTTTAGGGTTTAACCTTGAATTAAACCCTAGGCACGCCTCAGAACCTGAGTCCTTCATCCTAACTCCTAGATCCTCAACCCTAGGCCTTGGGTACTGCCCCCACTCAGTAACAGTCTATATTAGGGGTCCTGCTAAGGGGTAGATATAACCATATTATGATTATTATCCAACTGTTACTGGGGGGGGGGCAGTACTGAACCTAGGCCCATTTTTCGGGCAATGGTTGGGTTTGGGGATTCATGTGCCATCCTCCGGCTCCGTCCTGGAGGATTTCAACTGTTATCCCCTTACCTGAAGCCCCGATTTTCTTAGGAATCGTTTTCCATTTTTATTGATGATATAGAATATGTGTAGCCCCTTTTTTTGAGCAACACATAGCCCTTATCAACCATCAAATGTCGTGTTTAATAAGTTTAAGGGGAAGACAGTGAAAAGAGTCTAGGCTTTGGGGCTATCGCACCAAAGTAACGACCTCGCCGTACCTTATCTTGAATGGTAGCTTGTATAGAATACATAAACCCTAAACCCTCAAATCCTTCAACCCTAAGCCCAACACCCCTAAACTCTAAGCCCAAAATCCTAATACTTCACAACAGGATGTTTTTTCAGGATGTGGAAGTGTTATAACTAATCCAGAGCACAGGATCTAGGGTTCAGGGCTTAGGATTTTTGGGCTAAGGGTTTTTGCGTTTAGGGGTATAGGGTGAAAGGCTTCTCAGCAAGCTTGGCCCTAGGGATGTAGCAAGGGTTATTTAAGGTTTAGGATGTGTGGCTTATGGAGATGTAGCGGTTTTGAAGGTCTGAGGGTCCTCAAAGATTTTGCATGAGATTCGTTTAGGGTTTTGGGTATAGCGTGAGAAAATCCATGTCACTGCACATCATCTTCCGAGGGTGCGAGGGATTCCGGCTTTGGCGCGTTACGTAGGGTGTCCCAAATAGGAGTATGGTTTTAACCCAGTCGTAACTAATTATCAAGCGATACGAACTGTTAGGTAGGTTTTGGGCGTTTACGGTTTATACTTCCCTTACTGTCAGAACAGTCTGAACTCTTGGTTATAGAACATGTGAACGCTTGGGTTGAACTGCTTCCTGGTCCCCCTTCATATATGCACTATAGTCTAAACTCCTGGATGGGGGTTATACAGGGGATCATATAGCGGACTACTATAGGGCTTACTAAGGGGGCTACGAGGAGCTTAGACTGTAGCTCATATGAGTAGTATTTTATTTGGGGATACTATGGTACCCAATATAGAGTAAGATTCTATCCTCATTTTGGGGTATAGTATTTTATATAAGGAATATTCTCTTACCAGGTTCAACCATCAAAAAACGCTACTCATATAAATAGGTTTCAGATTTGCTGATGTCCCCGGGACGTGAGCTTGAGACGGAGCCTGGCGGCTAGGCTGGGCTCAGGCAGATGCAAGAAGTACTTGAAGGTCCATGGGACTTAGCAAAAAGCATTTTCAACTGGTGTTACTATATACTTATATTTGGGATGACCTAAACAAGTCCCATCACGGCGGATGTGGTTATAAGGCGTGTTCTGGGTAGTTACTAAGTCCCATTATCCTCCAAGCAGAGATTGTCGAGACCATGGCCCCCTTCAAAAGTGAAGGCCGCTTTAGTCCCCGCCATCCGTGCGGCCATGCCATTGCTCTAAGGGTCCAAGGACCGAAAGAACAGGTTTTTAGGGCCCAAATACCATTCACATGATAGTATTTGGACCCTGAAACCCTGTTATTTGGACCCTTAGGGTTGGAGGCTCACATTCGTAGCATGCCCACCCATTCTCTTTCGGTCGGAGTGCAATGTTGCCACAATGTCCTATCCTCACCTTTCCTCCAAAGGTGGAGTCACTTTGGTTCCAAAGGCCAAAATTCCAGCGGTTATTCATCAAGTTGGATTCACAGCAAATGCTACCGCGATGCTTATCATTCAGCAGCCGGGAGATTTGGGTCTTGCTTCTTACCCTCACTCGAGAGTGGATTGCACGATTCTTCTTCCAGACATTGATGGAGCGCGAGAAGTTCGAGTTACACGATGGTGTGTTCAGCTTGGATTCACTGCTCAGGTACCCAGAATTGCAGAATGCCCAAGCATTAACATTCCTGTCACAAAGGTTCGCATGGTTTGCAAGCAACGTGAGGAGTTTGGGTGGCCGGCTCAGGCCAGAGCCTCAAACGTCACGACCATTCTCGAAAGGCATGACATTTCAATGGCTACCATTGGTGTATCCGCTGTCGGGTAAATCTGTATTGACCTGATGACATACATGTAGATTCATACTCAAGGGAGCTAGGGTGCCTGAATAGATGGCATAATAGTGTCAGCCTGTTTTGTGGAAAAAATTGCGAGGGGGTGACAACCCTCCTGCTGTCGTAGGCAAGACCAGCAAGATATTGATTGGAACAATCTGCATGGGTAGGGTTGAGAATGCATCATTTCGTGGCCTATAGAAGGTGGCACTAACTCTGGGCAATTGCCGATTCGAGTCACTTAAAATCTAAACTCTGAACCCTGGGACCTGAAACTGGACCTTGAACCTTGAACCCTAAACCGGGAACACTGCTCTGTATATGTATATGTACATATGTATAGATGCGCGGTATGACTATCTCTCTCTCTCTCTCTCTCACTCTCTCTCCCTCCCTTGCTCCATGCCTCTTTCTCCGAGCAAAAAGGGCTGGGATAGAAACTCAGTAGAAACTAAACCCTAAAGCCTAAACCTTACATCCTGCACCTTAAACTCTGCGAGGATCTGCTTCTTCGGTGAGATGAAGTCAAGGAGGTCAAGTCCCCAGCTCCTCGTGGTTGTATAGGTTTAGGGCTTAGGGTTGGGGATTTAGGGTTCAGGGTATAGGGTTAATTAGGGTACAAGCGCTGGTACTGCGCCTTAAGCTAAAAGCCGCTGTGGTAGTTTCTCAAAATCTGCCCAGTATCTAATGCAAGCGTCTATGATATTCTTATCATCCATGTTCGGGGCTGAGACTCCCAACCTTAGAAAAGCAGGGTTTGTGGTTTAGGGTTTGGGTTCCCAAGGACGGCAACTTTCGACGCCAAGCAGGGCCATTGTCCGAACGGAAGATGAACGGGTTAACCTGGTTGCTGTTAAGGGACTTAAAATATGGAGTTACCAAGAAGGAAACCATATCATTTACTATATACCCATATACCCATACTATGGTAACTTAACTTCAGCTATTCAGCAACAACCCAATTTAGTGTTCAGGGTTCCAGGACTCGTGGGGGCAGGATCGTACTATCAAACACCCTATTCCAGTTACCGAGGTGCTTGCCAAACTTACAGGCTAGTACGTATGACACCAAAAATGGGATGCACAGCATGACCTTCAAGTACAGCTGACCTCTAGGTACTCCGAAGTACGGCCGTGTAAAGACGAAGCCGGAAATTCAAGGGCCGACGCTACACGATAGATTAAATTCTAGCCCAGTACTCTGGACCCAAAACCCTCTGGAGGCGGAAGAATTGCACTCCAAAGAGGCTGCAGCACGAAGCCAGAAAACCCTGAAGATAAACTGAAACGTCATGGTGTATTTATGAGAGGCAATATTGTATCACTTAGGACTTGCAATGCTTGAAAGGCTGGAATTCCAGCGGTGTAGGGCATGTAAGGTGTGGTGTGCAAGATCTCCCTTCTGTTGTCAGGGGCTTTTCGGGATAGGAAGTAGACATACTGAGTCCACAAAGCCGCCAAGCGCGTCTGTAAACCCTAAACCCTGAACCTTAAACCCTAATCCCTCCCCATCAAAAACACACATGAGCCATGGTCTAAACTCCTAGTATCACCCTTAATAACCCCTATAGTAGCCCCCACATAATCCCCTATAGAATCCCATTTTAAGGAGTTTAGACTATGGCTCACATGTGAAGGAGCCGGCTTTACGCCCTCCTCGGCCTTCTCCTGCGCCTCCCCGGCGTGGCTCTGTTCCGCGGCGCCGAAGGGAGTAGGGTTGGGCTTCGGGAGTCTAGGGTTTAGGGTTCGGGCTTTAGGGTTCAAGGTGTAGGGCGGAGGGTTGAGGGTTCAGGGTTTAAAATGGGCTCAGGGTTCAGGGTCTTGGTTTCGGGGAGCTTATAGTGAGGGACGACGTGGTTTGTTATGCACTTTTTGTTTTGATGAAGGGCCAATGTCTTTTGGGGATTGGCCAGTGCCTTATAGGCTGATACATGCAAATGCTAAAGATTCTGTAGTGTTACAGCATGTCTTGCAGCTTCGATAGAGCCGGAATGCACAGCGATAACAAACCCCAAACCCTAAACTCTACACTGTGAGAATGGTTTGGATGGACTTGATGATCGCAAGCTAACCCTGAGCCCTGAACGCTTGTGCAGGCTTTTCTGAGAGGACCGTGGCTTTTGACTGTTTCCCCTCCGGCTATCCTTGTCTACGCGCTATCCTAGGATCTGGAGACTTAGAAGCGCAAGGCGGAGATGAGGAAGAAGGAGCGTGAGCAGTCGCTCGAAGTGATGGAGAGACAGAAGGCGCTGCGTGATTGCCGCCTCAAGTCTATCACCGAGAAGAGGGACAAGCTCAAGGAGATCCATGAATACAGATAGTCGATCCCCATGATTCGCGATGTCGCTGTTTCGGTTGCATGTTAGCTTGCACGGAAGGCGCTTTCAACAATTGGGGGTCTCCTTCCAGGGCGTCCTGGAACAGGGATTAAAGGAGTCGAGGGGATGAAGGGGGCCCCTAGTTTTGGAAGCCCTCACATAAGGGTGCACAAAGGATCTACGCTGTACTTGTTGGAAGATTATGACCACATGGGCCTGAAACAGCCCTCAGCTACCACTTGATGCTGACAAAATCCCCAAACCCTAAACCTGCAGCAAGGAGGTTCATTCCTCGCCACACCAACTTAGCCAAAAAATTCTACACCGTAAACCAAGATCCCTAAGCCCTAATCCCTAAACCCTACGACGTAAACCCGGAGGGTTTACGGTTGAGGGTTTAGGGCCCGTGAAAAGCAGTCCAGGGGCGGTTTGCTCTCTAGTACTGACCTTTACCGTCTTGCCCGTTCAGGTAGGGAAAAGCCGAAAGTGAAAGCATTTGAGCTGAACTCCTTGAGAGGGTTATTTAGGGGACTACTACAGGGGATACTAAGGGGGATGCTAGGAGTTTAGACTACAGCTCATGTATTGTCCTATAATAGTCCAAGTGTACAGAAGCCTAGTTCTTCGTAATATACTTACTGTCTGTCACTGCTTGCACCACGACCATCCGTTCCGCTGTTCCATTGCTTTGACCGGGCTTGCAGGGTCATGGATGCGTAGGTGCCTTGTTCAGGTAGTTAGGGGTCTACATGGTTTTGAACAGGGTTGTGGCCTAAACCCTACACCCTAAACCCCAAACCCTAAACCCTCAACGCATCATTGTAGCTAAAAACAAGGGATATCTGCTTAACGGTTAGGTAAGGCTTCTACACTACGTGCCACCATTCCGAGATGCCAAGCCACGAATCAAAGTAGATGCTTTCTGGTGTTGTATAAGGGCCTTTTGAAGGGGTGTCTAGGAGTTTATAAGGGTTTTTAAGGGTTTTGGGCACTTGGGAGGAGCGACATACCGCGTTTGAAGTTCAGCAACATGGACGTTGCTTTGTGTCAAGGGTTCATAGCAGACCTGAACCACTTCATTCAACCGCTGACTGACAAGCTATGAGCTCTTGAAGTGTTCCAACCACCAACCACCCTAGCCTGACAAGTACGGGAATGAAGGAGTGGATCCCTACAATAGTTCCTGTATAATCGTTTTTGTTTTATGTAATGGTCCCTATGATTTTCGATATCCCTGTCGTAGTCCTTAGATATCCAGTTCGGAAAAGTCTTTATACCAACCATTTTCCCAAGCGCCAGACCCTAACCGATAAACTTGTGATACCCTGCAACACGGGTAGGTTAGAACATATGTTTGGTGTTCATTACGCTTAATCCGCAAGTAATCATTACAAAGCCGCTGCAAGTAGATTTACAAAAGCCATTAAACCCTAAACCCTAAATCCCTAAACCCTGAACCTTAAACCCTAAACCCTTAAACCCTAAACCCCTAAAACCTTATAAACCTTAAACCCTAAACCCTAAATCCTACAAACCTAAAACCCTAAATGCTACAACCCTAAAACCCTAAATCCTAAAACCCTAAAACCCTAAACCCTAAAACCCTTAAACCCTAAACCCCTAAAACCCTAGACCCTAAACCCTACTTCTGGGCTTCAATGTTAAGCAGCTTTTGGGAGGATGAGCCCCTTCCAGCCCAGATGGTACCTGGACCCTAAGCCCCTAAAAGGTTTTAGGGTTGAAGGTTGAGGGTTTATTTGGGTTTAGGGTTTAGGGTTTAGGGGGTTTAGGGTTTAGGGTTTAGGGTTGAGGGTAGGATGCTGTTCAAAGAGCAGCATTAATGTGGTCACATGATCACTTATTTTGCCGATTCCATGCTTATTTCGGGGTAGGGCACCTGGGTCTCCTTCGTGCGAAGTGTTTCCAGAGGGAGTAGAAACAGGGTGATTGCTGAACATTTATAGCCAAAACCCTAAAGCCTAAACCCTAAACCTTAAAAAGCTCAATAAACCCTTGCTCTCCGAGGATTGCATTATCCGTCTGAGAGTTCTGAGCAGGTCTGCGCCCTTGCATTCTACACATAGGTAAAGATTTGTATGTCTCACTAGGCTTTACCGTTCAGGGTTTACGGAATGAAGGAATGGAAGCGAACAATGGCACTTTCCAAAAACTATATGGTAGTTTCCCAAAATAGGGGGACCCCAATATAGACCCAAAACTACCATAGTCCTTATTATGGGGACCCCCTTCAAAAATATCCTTAATTTCGGGAAACCACCACATTTTTCAGGTTTAGGAGTGCTGGTGGTAGGTAGGGAAGGAAGGAATAGGATGTAAAGACTCTTAGACTTTCTGGTGGTTAGTAGGGAATAAGGGAATAGAATCCTTACAGAATCCCCCCCAAAATCTATTGCCTTAGTGCCTAGTAACCACCAGTAAGCGGAGGCGATTGTGAGTGAAAAGCTCCATAACCCTAAACCCGACAGCGTTTGAGTCCCTAGTCCCTCACCTCTAGATGTTACATGAATAGCACTCTTAATTGAGATACAATAATACGCAGAAAACAATAAGGTTACATAATATTGGTGTGGCTTATCCCAGTTGTGTCGATGCCCCAGCAACTCTACTCAAATGGCAGTTGATCGAAAACAGTTTTTCCAAAATGGTCATTTTGGGAGGAGGATTTCCCCAGTATTGTTCGTTATAGACTTGCAGGATTCCGAAATCATTTCTCAAAAGACCTTTTGATTGATCCCCATATCCATCTACTGGCAACCCTTCTCTGTGAGCTTTCAAGGCCTTATTGCGAAAGCTGAAGTTCAGATGGTTTTGCTCAGACCAGTCAGGTTATGCAGGGATGACCTAATTATAAGATAATACGATGATTGTATAGCATTGCCCAAGCAATGTTTTAGTTGAAGCTAAGAAGCCAAAGCCCTCCCAAACCCCAAAGCCTAAACCCCTAAGCCCCTAAACTCTAACCCTAGGCCGTGTGCCTGAAAGTGTCCGAGCTGCGCAGGATTGCAATCTCTACCTTGCTTAGCCTAGCTCGGGCTTGGTGCGGAATGGATCGTTTGAGGGATGCAGGAACTAATGGCTCTGGATGATTTTCTATATAAGCGGGCTCGGATTTTGCGCATCAGCTTGGCATCTGCTGCATTTCGTGCTTTTCAGCACAGGTTTTCTAGCTTCCTCCGCAGCCCGCGGTGCGTAAACCTTAAACCTATCTAGAACGTTCTTCTTGCGGGCTTGTAACTATGAATGTGCGGTCGTGATTAGTCGGCCTCCTAAAAATTGCTGGGTCGTAACTTTAAATAGGAAGTGTTTCGGGAGCTCAGAATATTTTGTAAATCAAATTCGATAGGAAACTGGAAACTGCTAAAATATACTAGGGTATATATAAAGGTCATACTGGTATAATGGAAAATAAATGGAAATTGCTATTAGTTTTAGGATGTGCGAGCTCAGTGGCCATTTCAAATAAGGGTGCTGCAGAGCTCAGTAGCTGTTTGAAATTAATTTCAATAGCAGGGGAGTTGCGGAGCTCAGTAGCTGT
>CAJNIZ010004967.1:0-16760 GCA_905231905.1 Symbiodinium pilosum | reverse complement strand
GTTAGCCGGGACAATCATAGGACTACCTTAGGAGGACCCCCGACCCTGTAATAGTGGTATAATAAGAATATAAGAGGACCCTAATATAATCCTTATTATCCCTTATAGTCACTACTACTGGGTGGGGGATCCACCTAAGGAATACCACGGGCAACCCTCAATGTTTGAGCCTTCGTCTGAGCTCCTTATAGGGGGGGAAATGTAGGAGGGAATATTATATATGGGGGTTATGAAGGGGGATACTAGGAGTTTAGACAATGGCTCATTTGTGTTCCAAGCTAGGGAGAACTAAACAGCTTTAAAAGGCAACAAATCCGTAATGAGGCCTTACTTTGTGGTGGCCGATGTACGGGGGATGCCCATAGTAGCCCCATGAGAAAAAGTTTGCCCAAACAGGGGTGTTGCCAATGGTGTTCCAAAGCCTCTCTTGGGGATGGAGGGATTCAGTAAAACTCAAAGTCAGGGGCATCCCATGATTGAACATATCTGCCTGGATTCCTTAGTTAGGGCCTGTATTTTCACATATCCCTCAACCTTAAAACCCTAAACCCCTAAAACCCTAAACCCCTAAAACCCTAAAACCCTAAAACCCTAAAACTCTAGACCCCTAAACCCTAAAACCCTAAACCCTAAAACCCTAAACCCTAAAGAAAAAACGTTAAACCCCAACGCCCTAAACCCTAAACCCATTGTTGGAGTATAAGAAACTGGAAGCCTGGAAGCCAGTACAAACATTCCTGGGTTGAATGTCGTGCAGCCGGCACTTATTCCCTCAAGAGGCTTGAGAGTTTAGGTTTAGTGTTTAGGGTTTAGGGTAATAAGGATTTGGGGGATTTTTTTGATTGTCCGAGAAACACAAACTTGAATGCAGGATTAGAACTCTCTTATATAGGCTCATATGTACTACTCCTTAAAGGGGGTTCTTTAGGGGATCATATAGAGGACTACTATAGGCTTTATACTAGGAGTTTAGACCACTAGCTCATGTAGGGGCTACATGGGGATACATGGTGTTCTATAGGGATATGACCGCTAAGCGGGTCTTCCTGCACATCAGGCGACCTGGACGACAGCTGCCAGACGGCCACGTGTTCGATGCTTCAGCTGCAATTGTTTCTGCTTTGAATGCTTTCCTGGTGCTTGGTAGGCAGAATTGGGAACAGATTACAGAAATGGTTATTGGGGTTTGGTGGGCCCAGCACAGATCCGGTACATTTTCATCCTATTGATAGGCACAGGGACTCATGTCAAGGAGCCCCCTGACTGTTGGACACCCCTGTTCTGGCCCCTAATCTAGAAGAAACCCTCATGTAGGGGCTACCATGGAAATAAGGCGCATTTCTTGCCTAGCCAGATATATGGGTGGTCGTGGGGATTGTATTTTGGAAGTTGTACATATATACGTGTTAAGGTTAGCGGAGAATCAAATGGGCCGCCTTGGCGAAAAATGAAACGGAAGCTGGGTCTAGACAAGAGAATATAGGGACAGCAATGCAGGGGCCTGGTGGACGTGAGTAGGGTCTGGGGTGTATTGTAGGTACGTAAGGATTATATGGGTTATTCTCAAAATTATGGGCCCTTTTTGGTTATTCTCAAAATTATGGGCCCTTTTTGGTTATTCTCAAAATTATGGGCCCTTTTTGGTTATAGATATTATTCAGGCACCTAATACTTAGGGGTACCAAAGCCGGACCCCAATTTTGGGAACTACCGTTGGTGGAGGAAATCTTGCACCACCTGAAGTCCCTACAGTCCTAGGAATTACAATACTTTATGGCCCCTTGGGGGGTGCAAGATTTCATCCATCAATGGTATCTCATATAGGGAGGATACTGAGTCTTTTATCTGGGCTTCTACATCAGGTGGACTGCGCGAAGCCAGAGTCCAGTTGTAAGTAGCCTATGGTCCTTTAGGGTTTAGGGTTTGGAGCGACCTGTGTAGTGGTCTCCAAGGTTATCCACATTTTGAGACCTGCTACATCATTTCACAAACAGAGGGAGCAAGCGAGAAGATGTTGACCGCGTTTTGGGCCTATATGCAGCAACAGAGGCTTCTACAGGACTCCCCTCAAAACCTAAACCCTCAACCTTAAACCTCTGAACCCTAAACCCTAAATCCTTTTTGCTCAGCCCGCATCACACCTGCACCTGAAAAGCAACAACCTGGGTTTTGCTGCTCAGCAACTTGGTTTAGGGTTTAAGTTTTGGGTTTGTCTTAGTTACCATCATATAGTTTACTTTCTAGCGTTTAGGGTCCAGGGTATACGGTCAATAATAGGGTGTCCTTGTAATTGTATTCTTGTATAATTTCCTTAACCACAACCCAGGTTGCCATCTGTCGCAGGTAGTCAAGTTTAGAGTGTTCATAGTCCCCAAACTGTAACATGCACAGCAGACAAACCACCCCCGTACTGAATCCGTTTACATAAGCGCATGTGACTTAAACACCTTTCATATAAGCACCTTTCACAGAGACACCTTGAAGCACATTGCGAGACTCGTGGCTCAATTTTGGCCTCAGATTCCACAGGATCACCCCCACTTCCTTGCCCGAATCGCCGAACTCGGGATAGGCTTATCGCCCCTACGATGAAGGCCCTGCTCACATGTACTACAGTAAAAACTTAAAAGGGGTTACAGGGAGGATTTTCTAAAGGACTCTTATAGTGGTTATTCTGCAGGTGGATACTAGGAATTCAGACTACAGCTCACATAAGAATCGTGATTCCTTGTGGATCCATAGGTACTGAGGGTAGGCGAATGGGAAGAGACCCCCACTCTGGAGAAGCTTAACCCTTGGACTTACTGAGGGGAAGTAAGGAATAAGGGGATCGAATCCCTAATATAGTCCCTATAGGCTATATTCCCTCGTTATCTGCTAACCCCCAGTAAGTAGACTTCCACATGAATGCCCTAAACCCTAAACCCCAAACCCCAAACCCTAAACCCTACCACTATTGCTTCCCTTATGTCTGGAGGTGCTGCTACCTGCCCTTCTAAGCTCTCACCTTGGGTGCAACTCACCGGATAACCCTTAAGGGGTTATATAGGGTTATGTAGGGTATGTATTGGGGTTTAGGGTTTTAGGGTTTTAGGGTTTAGGACCATCGCTCAAAACTTGCTGGGAACTGAAGGAATGGTAGAGCCTGGTAGAACTTGCACAGAAATAGCAAATGAGAATTTCTTTCTGGCCCCATCCAGTCTTAATGCCTGCCCATAAGCCCTTAGAACCCAAACCCCTGGACCTCCTAATCCTCCAATCTTAACCCCTACATTCCCAAACGTTTATGGGTTTAGGTTTTAGCGTCGTTCTTGTTTTAGGGCCTGGGATCTCGGTCGATGACCGCTTGAGGAGTACCCTGAATGGCACACGCGCCCCTGCCGGCCATCCACTTTGGTTCTCGGCATTCGCGCGGAATGCCAACTATATGCCCCTGGACAACACGCCCGGGAGCCTGGTCTTGGGAATTTAAGGTTTAGGTGGAGATTTTTGGGTTAGGGTCAAGGGTTCGTTTGATGGCTTGCAGGGACCCTCTACGAACTCCTGGATTCCCTTGTGGGTAGTTTCCAAAATTAGAGGTACCTAATTGGGGGTCCCCATATTAAGGATTATAGTATTTTGGGGTCTATATTGGGGTCCCCCTGTTTATTGAAACTTCCTTGTAGATAAATCTTTGATGGATCCTTCTTACGAAGGGGTCTGTCCTTTCGGGTCCCTTAAGAAAGGGCCTGGATCGCAAATGCGGGGCATGTCAAATTGGAGATAGGTCTTGCCGCCATATTCGCGGCATATTGCGGGAATCATGCCAGACCTACTAACATGTCCTGCAAGCTGTGAGAGAGATGTTCTTGTCCGTAGTACAAGAAAAGTGACCATCAGAGATCCATGAACCCTAAACCTAGACCCTAAGCCCGAAGCTCCGACCCTGTCAAGCCTCTGGCAGCATCCAAGAATTCCAAGGCTCTAACGATCCAGCGGGAAAGACCCAGGCCCTCATCCCCAAATTCTACAAGGGGTTTAGGGTTTAGGGATTTGGGGTTTAGAGTTTAGGGATTTTGGATTCAGGGTTCAGGGTTTAGCGATATGGGGTTTAGGGATTGAGGAGTAAGGCTTCTGCTTTGACCACGAAACTTGCAGGCCTGAATGTTTGCGGGTGTAGGGTTTAGGGGCTAATACCTCTGCCTAGACCTCCCACATCATGCATCAGGAACAGCAGTGCGCCACAGAATGACTGGCGTAGAGGGCATGACTTTGGGCATGTGGGAGGTGTAGGTATATACCAAAATGGAGATTTCCATCAATGGGGGGACCCAATGTAGATCACAAAATATTGAAATCTTCATGCACTATAATGGGTACTGCCCTACGCACGAAACCCCCAACTCTACACTGTATCCGTCAACCCAAGACTCTAGACTCTAAACCCGAGACAGCAGTTTAGGGTGTAGGGTTTAGGTTCGGGTCTCCATGCCATGTTCCATTTTCTTCCAAATTTGATTCTCCGTGAACTACAACTCCCCAACACGCTATATAACTATATAAACAACTCTACAATCCCAGTTTTCTTTTTGTTTTCCGTTGTCGTTTCCAGTTGATTCTCCATTATTGGAGGATGATATCCCTCAAATGCCCCCATGGAAACGCTATACAATCCATACATGCTCGCTACACAATCCCTATACGATCCCATAGAACCCGTATATAACCCCCTACAGAGTCCCCATAGAACTCCTGTAGAGATCCTGTAGAACGCCTATAGGACTCCCATAAAACCTCAACCTGAAACCCTACATCCTAAACCCTACACCCTACATCCGAAACCCTCAACCCTAAACCCTAAACCCTTGACCCTGAACCCTACGCTAAACCCTACCCCCTTACCCTAGACCCTTAACCCGAAAACCTACACCCTCAACCCCCTTAAAGCAGTCTCTTAGGTGGCTCATTGCAGTGCTCGGAGAGCGAAGTGGTCAGGACATCTTTGAGTTTTGGGGCGTTTGGAGTGACATGTAGGCCTCGGATCCGTGAGTGCGGGGCTTAGGGGTTTAGGTGTTTAGGGTGTTTAGGGTTTAGGATTTAGAGGTTTAGGGTTTTGGGGGGGGGGCGTAAGAACCCCAAAGCAGACCCCTAAATACTGGAGTCCTTCTTATGGGGCACCCGGAAATGGTACTCCTAATTCTGGGAAACCCTTACATAGGAACCTGAACATAATGATTTTTGTCCCCTGTGCTCACTGTTAGTGGGAGGGGGCTCACCCATTGGGGGGTTTGGCGTACCACACAAAATAAGAGAGGATCCCAGAGCCCTGAGTCCTAAGCCCTTGAGGGTTTAGGGTTCCAGGGTTCAGGGTTTAGGGCTTTGGGGTTGGGGTTAACCTTAAACCCCTTGAAGGAGCCGACCCCAAAACCTGAACATCTGAACAACCACAAGGGCTCCAATTGTTCCTGATCATTTTCAGGGTCCCCAATACAGGGTATTAATTTTTGGGGGCTCTCCTTTCAAGGGGCCTGTAGCAATAGATAAGGGTATTATTGTATGGGGGAAACCTTACTTCTTACTACATAACTTGAGTTAAGTTCCTTGACAGCAACCCAGCTTAGGTTCTGAAATCAAACCCTAAACCTTAAACCCTAAACCTTAGACCCTAAACCCTAAACCCTAGACCCTAAACCTTTAAAGCTCTAAACCCTCCTTCTGAGAGGATGCAGCTCCCTTTCCTGGGTCCAAGCTACTGGACGTAGCCGGCGTAGTCGCAGCCCCAGCCGTAGGGGATAAGAAAGGAAATCTTGGACGACTAACTTCATTTTCATAGGGGTTGATATTGGGAAAACGGTAAGGAAAATGGAAACTACTACTTAGGGTTTAGGTTTAGGGTTTAGGGTTGAGGCCCTTACAGTTGATGTTGAAAACCCTGCGTGGCGCTACATCGCCTATACCAAGGGAGGTATACTGGAGTTTAGTGTCTAGGGTAGTGTGGTCTGGCTGAAGGCTTTTGTCGGTCTTGAGGGGTTGAGGGTTTACATCCCAAAGCCCTACATCCTAGACCCAATACCCCAAGACCCTAAGACCCTAAACCCTCAACCCTAGTCGAGGCTCAGGGGCCAGAATGAACTCTTCTGGGGGCTTCCAATGAGCATGTACCATCGGCGGACGTGCGCAGTTCAACATCGCCTTGGACCCTTGAAGCTGCGCCTAGGCCCTGAGCCTCACACGCGGGCTGTTGTTTTGGCTTTGTGTGGCAGGCTATTACAACAAGGAGCTACTTCAGACCATAAGATGATTTTGGCAACCCCAAAGCCCCATTTTGAGAGGACTCTAGAAGTATCATATGACTACAAGAGGTTCTTGTTTGGAGGTTCGGGTTGCCAGAATCCTGTATAAATTCCTACGTCAGCACAGCTTCCATTCAAATGTCATTTTATTCCATTTCATTTCCTGCATCCTACCCTCAACCCTACATTTCGCTTGACCCCTATTATCCTCTTTCAGGAATTCTAAATGCACCAATCGAGTATTAAAAGGACCCTAAACCCTAAACCCCAAACACTAAAACCTAAACCCGAAACCCTTACCGTCGTATTTAAGAGCCTTTGGGTCCACCCCAACATGGGCCTCCTGAGGCCGGATATCGGCTTCTCAACGCCAGGTGAGCTCACAGGCGAGCTTGCTGAAAGGGCTCCGGGTTCTTAGGGTTTAGTGCCTAGGGTGTATGGTTTATAGGGTATGTATGGGGGGTCCACCCCTGCACTCCAGCCGAACCACCAGCAATTGTTTTAAGGTTGAGGATCATGCGGTTGTGTGGTTGTGCACCGCAAGCCTTTGAGAATCATGCTGCGGGACCCACCTGCAGGGCACGGAGGGAGGGGGAGTTTGCTTGCCCGGAGAATGCTACACTCAAACCTTAAGTACACTCCCCCAAAACTAACATGGAAACCCATATAGTCCCCTTTTAGAAGGACTGTAGTCTTTATAGGGCCCTTTTTGGGTTTCCATGTTAGTTTCCGGGAGTGTAATCGTCATCCACAAGCTCCATCTGTGCCGCTGTCTCAAACTGACTCCAAGATGGGAGTTCATTGCCCTGCAGGTGCCAGGCAACGACGTCTACGAAGAACATGGCCATGTTCAGCTCGCATGGGCGAGGAGATGTCAGCAGGGTGGTTTCCAAGCTCTACACTTCTTGTACATTGGTATCCATCTTGCATCTGGGGCAATCTAGGGCTGCAGTTCCTCATGGCATGCAGCCATCAGCCCTTGTTCCCCCAAATTGGGACCCAGACCTCCAAATATGTCTTTGGACGTGTCTGTGCCATTATGATGGCTAGAGGGTAGCTTCCAGAACTGCTATACAGGTGTATCTCTGAGTGCATTGTGTGAGGCCGTGGAGGTACCCGCTTTCATTTTTTGACTTCTGCCAGTGTTCCAGCTTCTTCTTTTGAAGCGTCTCGAAACAGAAGCCATACATAATCTTCTACTGATCTCTTGGGTACCCGCATTCTCCTTCACATCCTCTATATTGCAAACCGAAGGACACCAGATGTATCACACTAAATTTTCGAAATGGTAGTTATCAAAATCGCTGTTCAGTGCATAGTCATTATGGAAAATCAGTTCCCTTCATTTTTCCTTATGGACCTACAGGAACCCTAAAACCCACCAAAGGACCCTTAGACACCGCGGCAGGACCCCGAGCTTCTTTGCCAGGATGTGGAACCCGGTTCCCTGGATCCAGGTGGGTATGTGCTAAACTTGTGCAAAACAAGTGCAGACTTCTTTGAGAACGCTGACCACAAATCCTGGTTTGAGAAGTTCTTGAGTAGACCCGACAGGTCCCGATTCCGAGACCCTTCGAAGGCTATTCTGCCGTTGGCTGTATCTGGAGATTGGCATTCAAAAGCTCTTCCTGGTGAGCTGCATATGGCTGATCATTGGAATTGAAGCGTACCTTTTCTGGAGGAGCGGAAGCAACCTCTAGTGCCCAGGAGGAAGCAACATATCTACACTCCTCCGGGCTTCCTGCGATATGAGCCATAGTCTAAACTCCTTAAAGGGGGTTACATAGGCGGATTATATAGGGAACTACTATAGGGGTTATAAAGGGGAATACTAGGAGTTTAGACTATGGTTCATACGGAGGCTCAGGGCTTGCAAAAACCCGTTTTTCTTGGAGAACCGGCGAAACTGGGAGAAAAGCTGGCGCATACCTGCAGATGTCTGCCTCACGCAGTGCTGGCGCACGGCAAGGGAAGTCGTTTACACTTATGCTTCATTATGCGAAGGCGCGGTCCGGCTGGGTGGGGGTTCATGGGCAGTTCTGAGCAGGGATCTGGGCAACCAACGCGCTCTTGTGGTTTTAGTTGGCCACCCCTTGATTACTCATCAATTTCCAAGTATACGGCTGGTGGCCCGAAGTGAAAGGAGCCATGCTTTGGGCCACGGAATCCTTCTGACATTTTTGCAGACGATAGTCGGCTCCAAAGCTACTGGAAAGATTGGCCTCCGAATTGCGTCCTTCACTAGCTCTACCACAGGGGCCTAATTAATACTAAATACCAATATTGTGATTTAGATCCTGCTATGAGGTACATGATACCAGGATTATACAAGCATTCTAGGATCGTAGTATTGGTCATCAATTAGGCCCCTAGTACTTGTGAGGTAGGTGCCTTCAGCGAAAGATTGGGGAGCAGAGAATCGCAGAAGCCCCTCTTTCTAGCCAGGAATGTACCTAAGCAACGCCGATAGAGGGGTTTAGGGTTTAGGGCAAGAACTTGCAGAAATATCTATCTCATTTTCCCCTTTCTCTTGAAGCCTTCACATGAGCCATAGTCTTAACTCCTTAAAGGGGGCTATATAGGGGATTATATAGGGGACTACTATAGAGGTTATTAAGGGGGATACTACTTGGAGGGTCATGGGGACTTAGTAAGTAGGTTAATAATTAGGATAATTACGGTTACTATATGGGTTATTGGGGTTATTAACCGATAGGCTGCTGGCTCTCACGTTTGCTTCGAACTTAGCGGAAGCTTGACCCTTGGAAACAAAAGTCCGCAGAGGGTCCAGTTCCTGTCAAGCTGCAGCCTTGTAGAAGCCTAAACCCTAAACAACAACACCACCAAAGTGAGGGTGCACGCAGCCCATGACGGTGAATGTTGTGCAGTTGGACCCCCCGGAAGCGCGGGAATAAGGGAATATGATATATGGGGATTATTTGGGATTTGTATTCGCTTGTTCCATACCAACGGCCGTTACTTGTAAGTGAATGGTTCCATTTCCTGGAGCCAATCCCTCTGCTCTAAACTCAGCTTTCGGGCTTGTGGCTTCTCCCTTCCTTACCAATATGCATGACCTAGAGGATTTCTTGTTAGACGGAAGACGGTTCCTTGTTTGATTTCTTGAAAGGGAGAGTATGTACAGACTTTACCGGAACGGTTGGGATTCTGTTTTCAGGGCATCTATGGGGATACATGAGCTACAATCTAAACTCCTAGTATCCCCTCAATAAGCCCTATAGTAGCAGTCCCCTATATAATCCCCTATATGACCCCCTTTAGGAGTTTAGACTATCGGATACATGGGTTTGTAAGCATGGGCAGCTTAGCACCCAATACCCTGCACCATTGTCCTTCTTTCTGTACTTGGAGGGTCAGGGGCACTTAGCAAGTAGGTTAATCATTAGGATAACTAGGGTGACTACATGGATGATAGGGGTTATTAACCTACTTACTAAGTCCCCCTGACCCTCCAAGCATAAACTCTGCGCTTACAATTCCCAGACCCTCGAGCCTCAAACTGCCAGTTGCTGATGCCAAACCGCTTTCCGACCCTAGATTCCAAACCCTAACCCCTACACCTGAAGCCCTCAGCCTTCAACTCTGCCCTAAACCAGGTTAGGATTTTATGACCATAATAGGGATATAAACCCAAGAAATCAAAGAGCACTTACCCTCCTAGGGCTCCTTTTGGAGTGCTCTTTGATTCTGTTTACCCTAGGGCAAAATCCTAACCTGCCCTAAACCCCAAGCCTTTAGCCATAGATTCCAAACCGTATGACCCCCCGAACACCCGCGCAGTCTCACCTTCGCGGATGGCCTCAAAGTCACGGGGCACATCCTCACAGACGACGTGCTGGTGGGAGGTCTGAAGGCATCGGCAGAGCTCCCTAGGAGTGATTCCGCTGAAAGGTTTAGGATTTAGAGTTTAGGGTTTAGGAGTTGGGGTTTTAGGATTTACGGCTTAGGGTTTAGGGTTCAGGATTTAGGATTTAGGGTTGGGGAGTTTCCCAAAGTTGCGGGGAACCTTCAATTCTGTTTATTGGGGGGGGGATACTTGGGGCAATCCCAGGGATTAGAGTTTCCGCAAACTAGGGGTTACGGATTTAGGGTTTAGGATTTAGGGTTTAGGGTTTTAGGGTTTAGGGTTTAGGGCTGAGGGTGGAGCTCCCCGCCCTGCAGGATTCACAGTCGAGGGTTCAAGACTAGGGTTCGGGGTTTTCAGTTTTGCAGCTTGCAGGTACTCTCACAGCACCAAGAAAAGTTGGGTTTGTTGGGTTTATGATTGCTTGTAGAGCCTGCTGGCAATGAGCTTCAAATCAACATCAGAGATCTTCTCGACATAGCAGCGATGTGGTTCGTAGCAACACTCCCAAAGACACCGTTGCTTTGGGAGTAGCATTGGTGGTCGAATCTCGTTAGCCCAGCGTGGCTTTCCTCTCGCATTTTCAGGCAAAATCCTGACGCGCCCCAAACCCAAAACCCGGAATCCTGAAGTTATTTGAGGTATGGGCTGTATAATGCAGAGTGCAAGATCTCCTCCATCCGTATTAGGATTGACATGCTGCGTGACAGACAATATTGAAACGCCTATGCGGAAGACAACGCCCACAAAATCTTTAATCCTCTCCCCTTAACATTAACCCCCCCCTAAAACTAAATGCTCCCACTATACTACGATCTACCGCAATGCGGAGCATTTGATATTAGGGGGGTTGGGGGGGCTTAATATTAGGGGGAGGGGATTACTGTATGTCTCCGCAGCGGTGGTTCCGTCACCCAGACCAACATGA
Organism: Symbiodinium pilosum; assembly: GCA_905231905.1. NCBI lineage: Eukaryota > Dinophyceae > Suessiales > Symbiodiniaceae > Symbiodinium > Symbiodinium pilosum. The sequence continues at coordinate 5,695 of CAJNIZ010004967.1, read as the reverse complement.
AATCTCAGAAAGGATGCTACTGTTGATACCAAAAATCCTGCATGACCTGAATATAATGTAGTACCATAATTCCCAAGGTATAAGGTACTTAGAGTCATGCAGGATTTTTAGTACCCACCGTATGAAGACCGCTGTCGTTTTAGAAGTGGCTTTCACGACAGGGTTTCATGTTAGTTTGGGGGAGGGTAACTACCTGCCTCGAGGCCCTAAACCCTAATCCCCTAAAACCCTAAACCCTAACACCCTAAGTCCTAAACCCTAAACCCTTAAACCTTAACACCCTACACCCTAATTAAACCCTAAAACCCTAAACCCTAAAACCCAAAGCCCCTAACCCCTAAAAGCCTAAAACCCCTCAAACCCCTAAACCCATCTCACGCAGCATGTTCCGGCTTTGCCTGTGACTGGCTTTGCTTTCGCCTTGCAGGCTCCAAGCAGAATCACACGAAAGCATAGCATTCTGGGTTTAGGGTTTAAGGTTTAGAGTTTAGAGNTTAGGGTGTAGAGTTTAGGGTTTAAGGTTTAGGGTTTAAGGTTTAGGGTTTAGGGTTTAGGGTTTAAGATTTGAGGTTTAGGTGATGGAGGAAATCTTGCACCACCTTAAATCCCTAAAGTCCTAGGAAAGTACAGTACTTTAGGGCCCCTAGGTGGTGCAAGATTTCATCCATCAACAGTATTTACCGTAAGGCAGTCGCCTGCAGCCTAGACCTTCACAAGTCGAAACCCTAACCCTTAAATTACAGTTAGGGTTTAGGGTTTAGGGTTTCCATTCTGTTTTCCATTATCCCTATATATCCCCGATACAACCCTGATGTTTGCACGCACGAGCAACTTGAAAGATCCATAGTCTCAGCAGCTTCTGTGGGTACATGCCCATACAGAACCCCTTCCAACAATCAGTTACAATGTGCAAAGACATTTCCGACTTTCTACACCCAACCTTGAGCCCGATTCAGCCAATCCTGCGAGCGTTTGCCGCCTCAATTCCATGGCCGTGGGTGTAGAAATTAGGCTTTAGGGACATCTTCCAGAGGTCAGGCTCCCAAAAACAAGGCAACATAAAACCCAAAACCCTAAACCCCAAAACACCAAAACTACCCTGAACCCTAAACCCCACAACCCTAAACTACACTTCGAACACTGGAAGCCCCAACCCTGGGTAGTCCTCAAATACCCTTATACACTCCTTGTGTAATCCTTTATCTATCCCCAGTTTAGGGTTTAGTTTAGGGGCCTATCTTGCGAAACTAAACCCTAAACCCTAAACCCCGCACTCCGGATCCCTTGTCCCCTGTGGGCGCTTCGCCTGAGCGCCATCATGGGAAACTCAGCAGCGGCCTCACGATCTGAAGCTTCAGGGTTAGGGTTTAGGGTGTAAGGTTTAGGGTTTAGGGTTTAGGGCGTAGGGTTAAGGAACTTTTCAAAATTTCAAATTCAGAATTTCAAAGATTATCTCTTTAAAGGCTTCTTTCACTACATAGGTCGTTGGGACCCACGTCTCTCGAAAGTGCCCGTGAGGAATTCCTCAGCAAGGACTAACAGTGATCCCATCGACCCCCAGGGTGGTTTAGGGTATAGGGTTTAGGGTTTAGGGTTTCAATTTGAGAAGATGCCACCCTAAACCACGATCCCCAAGCCCGAAGCTTAGGCGCTAAGCCCTATAATTCCTAAACCTTTATACTAAACCCTAGAACCCTAAACCCAAACCCTAACCCCCTAACCCCAGACCCTAATCCCTACACCTTGTTCTCAAAATCATGGGCCCTGTTGGTTATAGATGATATTACGGCACCTATTTAGGAATACGAAAATGGGACCCTGATTTTGGAAACTACCCATATTAAGCAAGCTTCAGCTTTCCTCACAGCAGGACAGTGTATGCACATGTGAGGGTTGTCAAAATCATGGTCCCGTTCGGGGTACCCACCACAAATGTTAGGGGCAGAGCTAATCGGGACCCAAAAAGGGGCCGCGGTATTATCTGTCTGTCTGTCTATCTGCTCTGCCTACCTACCTATCTAATTCTTCAGCTGTCTATATACATTAGGTTCAAACCCTCAGCCCTAAATCCTAATGCAAGAAGGCGGGTTATCAGCAGGAGATCTTTCAATTCTCTGTCTGCACGAATTCTTGATTTGCTCAGGGTTCACGGGTTTAGGTTTTCAGGTAGGTTAAGGGTCAAATTCTGGCAAAGGCTACCGACAGCAAGCAATGCTTCGGTGTCGACTGGTCTAGCACATGTACGCGGCACGGATTATAATGTGAATGATTGAGTTGCGTTCTGTCTTTGGTATTACTGCAACGTATTCCACCCCTTTCCATCTCGTGCAACTCCTTCAAAGGAGTACAGCACGGGTCCCTAGTTCCTCATATTAATATGAGTCCCTAAATAGATATCTCCATTTTGGGAAATGTAATTTATGCGAAGTCCCACATAAGCTTGGAGTGACAAAGCGCTACTTGGAGCAGTGTTTACATCGCTATACAACAGATCGACACCTGAACCATCAGCCATTAATCCTTCACCTATCTGTTCCGCTAAAAACAAAACTCCCATTGCATGCTAGCTGTATAGGCCTGTACGGTTGATGGAGGAAATCCGGCAACAAATTGAGTACACCAAATCCTGAAAATTATTGTATTTAGGGAACTCAGGCTGTGCAAGATTTCCGTCATGAATCATATCCTTACGTAACCCTGAACCCTATCCCTATAACCCTTATATATCACTCACAATAACCCTAAACCCTAAACCCTAAGACCCTAGACTCTAAACCCTAACGCGCCAAGCTGTCATCATTGCACCCACGAAGGAAAGCCTCGCTGTTGAGGGGCCCGGCGCGAAGGTGCCCGTTCTGCGGGTGTTGGTTGCAGGGTTCAGCGGTTTGGGTTTGGGGGGGTTTAGGGTTCAGGGTTTGGGGTTTAGCATTTAGGGTTCAGGGTTTGGATTTCAGGGTTCAGGGTTTAGGGTTTAGGGAGGGGTTCGCTTGGACCCTCCAATGTGTAGCGTTGAGAGCCTAGCCTCGGGTTTGGTGATAAGGGCTTTCAGACTGAAGGGTAGGGGTGGAGCGTTTTGCGGCTTAGGCCCCCCAAATATCAAATCCTTCAGAGGTTCCTCAGGAGGAATGCGAGCTGTCGCTTGAGAGATACCAGGGATCCCAGGAAGATAAGCATGAGAACCTGGAGACCCCTAAACCCTAAACCCTAAAACCCTAAACGTCATTGTGAGACGGCGCCGGACAAATTCTCTCAAATCCTGCCGAGTTGTAGAGGGTTTCTCACATTGAGGCGTGGCTCCTGGTACCCCCCACCCAACCCTCCCCTCCCTTAAACTAGAGCAGCATCTTCCTTAAACTACCCGAAACTCCAGACCCCAAATCTAGAATCCCTGGAGAGTCCCCTTGCGTGCCTACAGAACTCCTAAGCACTACAAAGCCCAAGAAATCACGTACAACGCCTAAAGAGCAGGAAAATTAACTATAGTCTGAATATATCCATATGTAGCCCTTAAAATGACCTTTACTATGGACTGGTACCGGGTGGTGGCAGTACCCAGCCGACCCATAAGACGGTAGGATCCTGCAAAATCCTCAGAAACAGGGTTCAAGGTTTAAGGTTTGGTAGTGTTTAAGGTTTAGGATTTAGGGATTTAGGGTGTAGGGATTAGGGTCTAGGGTTTCAGGGTTGAGGGCTCAGGAGCCCTCAGCCCTTTTGGCCCCAAACTCGAAACCCACACCTTTTGGGCTTTAGGGTCTGGGGTTTTGTTTGCGAGTGTTACAGTTGCTGTTGCGCCGCAATAGTCAGTATTCACAAGGGCTGACCGAAGGTAGGTAGACCTAGGTGACCCAGTATCTCCCGAAAAAAAAAGCTCCCTAACAAAATTCCAGGTCCAATGGGTCATGCAAAAGCATTGGCATGGGATCATGTGGCATAAAAATCCGGAAGCTGCGGAAGTTCATGGGTTCTCTGAACCACTCCCTATCTCTAAGCCCTACACCCTACTCCCCCCAATTACATCGATGTAGAGAATCCCCACGAAGTCAGGCGCTTCTGGAGATGACGAAGCCCAAGCGCATCGAGATAACTGACGGTTTCTGGCTGGGGGCTTAGGATGGTATAGGGTTTAGGTTTTTTCCTTTTAGGGTTTAGGGCTTGTCCGGTTTTGCGTTTTGGGAGTTTTGTTTTCGAGGGATGTAAAGAGGCGGTTGGAATTTTAGTGCTCCTCGATCTTAAGCTCTAGATTTCAGGGCTTCGGGTTTGGGCGAAGGTTTGGGGATTAGGGGATCGGGATTGTGGCATGAGGTCTATGGTTGGGGCGATAGCGTTGCGGGCATAATTAGGGTTTCGGGCTTGAATGTTTGTTTCGAGAATACGGCTTTCATTCAGAATGTGCATCGAGCAGATGCACGGGCTCGTCCGGCATGGAACCACACGCGTGCCCTTTCTAAGTTGACAGAAGCCTTTGTATCACCCCTGTTGGGATTGCATGTTCTTTGGGTGTGAAACTGCTCCATCTCTGCAGCAGTACTATAATACATTCCTAGCACCTAAAAAAGGAATTGTTCATGGCTACATGCCGGCATAGGGAATTGCAGACCTAAAGCCCTACGTAAAACACGGAACATGGCCTTTGTGGCAGCACCCCCCCAAACTTGGAAAACCCTAGCCCTTAAGGATAACCCTTTCTAAGCACGGATCCCAGATGCCGAAACCTCAAACTGGTCCCCAGCGAAGATATCCCTAACCTTGAACCTCTGAGACGCAACCTCAAGGGATACAGTGTAGAAACCAAAACAAATACTGTAGAAGCCTAAATAACTACCAGTATTGTCCCCTTATACCTGCAGAGTCACCATACAGTATATTCCCCCAAAACCTGTATTTTTCATTGAATAGGCCCCTGTATTACCAGTCTTGTTGTCCCAGATTCCTGGTATAATTGTGGTATAGGGTACATTAAATAGACTTCAACCGGATACGATATTGTAAATCGTCAATTTTTGGGGCTCCTACAGTACGCAACCCTAATCCGTAAGCATTGAGACCTAAGACCTCAGACCACCAGGCCAACATCCCTGAGACTTAAGCTGGCATTGCATGTTTTGGGGTTAGGGTTTAGGGATTACGGTTTAGGGATTAGGTTTGGGTTTAGGGTAGGCTGGTTGACCTCTCAACCTTTTGGTGAGCTAGGCATGGAAAACCCAACTTATCACCAGGTAGTTTTTCCGATAGTCCGGTATAGTTCCTACTATGGACAGCACGATTATTTTCGCCTATACCTAGCGAAGCTGTAATATCATCCGTAAGACCCCTAAAGCCTAAACCCTATAAACCCCTTTCAAGAAGCCCAGCTCGCGTTTCGTATTCCGTGTGTGTTTCATATGGTTCTCCTTTACTCTAATTCAATTCCAATTCCCTCTATATTCCCTAAAATGTAATCATCCCCTGTAAGTATTTCAGTGTATTTTCCATATGAGTCTCCATTGTTGGGTAATATTCTCCTAAATCCTAAACTCTAAATCCTAAACCCGAAGCCCTAATCCCTAAACCTACATATCCCCTTAATCCCTGTATTTGCTTCTCCATGCATCCCTTCCCGGAATCACCCCTCCTATTCATTTTGGTCCAGGGTTTGAGGGTTCGAGGTTTCGGGCTTTCGTCCAGCAACCTCCCCAGCGGTTTAGGGTTTAGGGGT
>CAJNIZ010004965.1:3045-15414 GCA_905231905.1 Symbiodinium pilosum | reverse complement strand
CCATATTCCATCTACTTAAGGTGGACTATAGGTTATAGGGTAGGTTTTGGATGGGTATGTGATTCTTGAGTACTTGGACCCCGAGGGAAAACCTTAAACCTTCAACCCCCCTAAACCCCAAAAAGTTTCGATGACTTCTTAAGCCCTGAATATCCAAATTCTCACACCAAGCTCCTCGGCAACCGCGGGCCACACAAAGATTTCTCTTGTGATGGGACCTGGATGCTGCAGGACTTAGGGTTTAGGAAGTTTTAGGATTCAGCAGTCGGAGGTTTAGATTTGGAGGGTTAAAGGATTAGGGTTTCGATTTGGGCTCGTTTTGGTCTAGGTTTTTGGTGGGGGGTGGGGGGCCATGGGTGTGGGGGTTGGGGTGGCGATGAGTCGACTTACCAAGTCAAAACATCCTCCAAGTTTGCGTTGTTTACCAGGTTCCTTTGCCTTCGACGAAGGACCCTAAACTTAGGGGTTTAGGGTTTAGGGTTGAGGGGTTTAGGGTTTAGCTCAATGGGGCTTACAAGGGAGTAAGCAGGATTTGAGCTTCGGGGGTTTAGGGTTCAGAAGGGTATACGAGGATGGACAAGGTTAAGAGAATGCATCTGGACCTGTAGGCTTGGCACATTTACCCTAAGGGCCCAAGTATCTGATAATCATATACTTACCCAAAACCTATACTATAATTACTATTACCTAAATCGCAGGTACCTAAATATTGGGTACATGGACCCTTAGGGTTTAGTTGGTGAGGAGTTTTGTTAGGACCCCTAAGCTACTACATGGGAGGGTCTTCAGAGTCTTCAGAGGAAGTTCAACCCTGAACCCTAAACGCTTCAGGGTTTAGGGGCTTGTAGTCCCCCTTAAGTAGATAGAATATGGCTTTGGGTATATCATAATCGGATTCTCATATACCCCATATTTTATCTACTAAAAGGGGACTATAAACCCTAAGGCCTAAAAACCCTCAACCCTTGAAGTAGGATTTAGGGTTCACGGCAAACTTGCCATCCAAGGGACATATGTGTTCAGGGGGGTCACGAAGGACCCGGCGTATGTCAGCCTGTGAGAGCACACGGGGGTGGGGTTTCGGGTTGAGAGTTTAGGGCTTGCCTGGGCCGCAAAAATAAGAAGAAATAACAACTGAACAGCCTTTTAACACAACATAACAATAATTTCCCTAAACCCTAAACCCTAATGCCTAAACTTTTGCCGGTCTAGGGCCTATAGGCCTGGGTTTCAGGCTGTAGGGTTCCGGGTTGAATTCAGAAGCCTGAATAAATACCTGCGTTATGGTTCTAGGTCCTAGGCTTCGGGGTTGAGGGTTTAGGGTTAGGGTTTAGGGATACCTTGAGTAAACCTCAAATGATAGGGGTAATTGCTGACGGTCCCCTTTTTGTCTCCAAGTTCAGGGTTTTGGTTTAAGTTTTAGGGCGTGGGATTTTCAAGGGGATGATGGGGTCTAAAGGCGTATACGTGAGGAGGGTCTAAAGGCGTATACGTGAGGAGACTATTAGCTCCAAGCACCCAACAATCATACGCACAACCTATACTTCAATGACTTTACTACCAAAACCCAACGTACCCAATTATTGGGTACATGGTCCCTACGGTTATGGCACAGGCATGAATCTGCCGAAGAAAATGGAGATACGTATTAAGTAAAGGTTTTAGGGTTCAGGGCGCGTAAGGCGTAGTGCTTCGGTCGTTTGATTTTGGTGTTCATGTTTTCAAGGCTTATGTAATTTATGTCCAAAAGGAATCATCGTGCAGTTCCATCCAGAAGTTTGAAGGATACATACTTCACCCTAAAACGTAAACTCTAAACCCAGACCTTGAACGTACATAATTTGTGAAAAATGCTTGGAGGTTCAAACTTAGTGAGCCCTCTGACTCCTCCAGATTCTAGGGATTAAGATGTACCTGAACACCAAAAATGTGTAGAATACTTGTCTTCTGGCCTGTTTCATGGATTTGGCGCTATCATTTTGCCTACTCTTGAGGCTCAGGCAGGTTTCAGGAATGGGTTTACGGCTTGGATTGCGGGCGCCCTGACTCCAATGCACATGTCTGAGTTAAGCGACTGAATTAGGGTTCAGGACTCGTGTAATTTACAACTGTGCAAGCTGCATTGAACCCAAATAACCCAAAGGGTCCATGTAGCAAGTTATTTGGCATATTCTGGCGCTGCAAAGTAGGTACGTGGGAACCTATTCTCTCTTCACCAATAACCAGGCCCCAAAAAGTTCAAACTCCAATATAAAGACCAAATAAGGACGGCCAAAAAGTTTAAAGTTCTTCCATTGGCTCCGTAAGCATTTGGGCCCAAAGTAAATACCATATATACCTACATGGACCCCTTGGGGTGAGCACCTTCAATGCAGCCGCCGTCTTTCTAGGGCCACTTTCGGGTTTTCATGTTTGCTCTGGGGTAGATTTTAGGGTTTAGGGCTTGGGGTATAAGGTTTAGGCTTTAGGGGTTTTAGGGTCTAGGGTTTAAGGTTTCTGTTTAGCGTGAGCCCTTAACCTTAAACGGTAGAGCCTACATCTTGACCCTGAACACCTAGCTTTAAACTCTCAAACCCTAAACCCTAAACCGCAAACCCCAAGACCTAAACCCTCGGGGAGCGTAGCCTTAGATCATATTTGTCTTTTTCACGTTTGCTCAAATCTCCAGGGTTTGTACTGTAACCCTAAACCCTAAACCCCTAGCCTTAACCCCTAAAACCCTAAACCTCTAAAACCCTAAACCCCTCCAACCCTTAACCCCTAAGCCCCTAGCCTTAACCCCCTAACCCTTAAACCCCTAAAGCCTAAATCCCCAACCCCTAAGCCCTAAACCCTAAATGCAGGTGTATCTATTTAGACTTTGGGAACAGGCCTGGCTTCGTGCTTTTAGGACTTTTTGATTTTAGGATTGAGGGGTTTAGGGTTTCAGGGGTTTAGGGTCTAAGGGTTAGGGGTTTAGTGTTTTGAGGGGTTTAAGGTTTAGTGCTTTCTGTTTGGTAGTTGAGCCAAGTAACGCTTGTCCGACCACTTTAGAATGATTTCAGACACTGCAAATCTGCAAATGCTGGAGTATGTTTAACAAAAAAACCACACAGGGAAAGGAGGTCGGATGATGTCGTCATACTGTGCCCACAACCTACGTTGTTTGGAGCATCTACAAGTACTTCCATACATGTTGATCCCCATGTCTCAGGTGAACCTTGGTTGCATTGGAAACGTTCTGCTGAAGCAGGTCATGCAGTATCATTGATTCATCTGAAAACACATATTTGAAGCTCCTGAGCTACTGAGTTGACCGTCGTTCAAGTACGGACGCAAGCTTAAGCCGGGGTGTCACAGCTGCGGCTCACAACAGCCTACGCCCTGCTATCATTACCAAGTTCAGCACAGCACGCCGTTCAAGTCCATTCCAGCGGCGAGGCTGCTTGCTCCGCAGATTGAGCCTGCAGCATGTTCATAGTCGGTCATGGTCCGCTAGAAGCAGATAAGCAGCCTGCAAGGTCCAGGTGACAAATGCTTCAGATCATTCAGCAAATGTGGTGCGGGTGCCAGAGGACGATTGCACACTTGGTCAGTGCGTCGTGTGAGAACTTTGCCAGGATCTGCGGTGGGCTCAGGCTCAGCCGCCATTGGCTCCTTGGGACTTCATGTGAGCAAGAGCATCAACTGCAAATTGAGGTTCGGGCTCGTGTAACTTGTCAAACGTGCAAGCCGCATCGAACCCAAATGACCCCAAGGGTCCATGTATTGAGCCCAAAGTAAATACCATATACCTACATGGACCAGGGGTACGCACCTTCAATGCAGCCGCCGTCTTTCTAGGGGTTTCTTCTAGGGTGCATTTTGGGGTTTAGGGTTTGGGGTATAAGGTTTAGGCTTTAGGGGTTTTAGGGTCTAGGGTTTAGGGTTTAAGGTTTCTGTTTAGCGTGAACCCTTAACCTTAAACGGTAGAGCCTACATCTTGACCCTGAACACCTAGCTTTAAACTCTCAAACCCTAAACCCTAAACCGCAAACCCCAAGACCTAAACCCTCGGGGAGCGTAGCCTTAGATCATATTTGTCTTTTTCACGCTTGCTCAAATCTCCAGGGTCCCTACTGTAACCCTAAACCCTAAACCCCTACCCTTAACCCCTAAAACCCTAAACCTCTAAAACCCTAAACCCCTCCAACCCTTAACCCCTAAGCCCCTAGCCTTAAACCCCTAACCCTTAAACCCCTAAAGCCTAAATCCCCAACCCCTAAGCCCTAAACCCTAAATGCAGGTGTATCTATTTAGACTTTGGGAACAGGCCTGGCTTCGTGCTTTGGGTGTAGGGGTTTAGGACTTTTTGATTTTAGGATTGAGGGGTTTGGGGTTTAGGGTGTAGGGATTTAGGGTGTGGGGGTTTAGGGTTTCAGGGGTTTAGGGTCTAAGGGTTAGGGGTTTAGTGTTTTGAGGGGTCTAAGGTTTAGTGCTTTCTGTTTGGTAGTTGAGCCAAGTAACGCTTGTCCGACCACTTTAGAATGATTTCAGACACTGAAAATCTGCAAATGCTGGAGTATGTTTAACAAAAAACCACACATGGAAAGGAGGTCGGATGATGTCGTCATACTGTGCCCAGAACCTGAGTACAAACAAATGGATTGCATGATCATACTCTTCGTTGAAGACAGAAATGGGCCGAGTGAAGGCTTGAAAACTAGCTCTGAAGGCTAAGACCCTAAACCGTAAGGCCCTACAGCCCTAAATCCTAAACCCTGAAATATGTGGTGAACTGCTGAGATTGTGGGGCCGCTAACCCGGGCTCTCGGGCCCCCACTGGATCTGCGGTGGGCTCCATTGGCTCCTTGGGATTTGTGAGCGAGAGTATCAATTGCAAATTACGGTTCGGGCTCGTGTAACTTGCAAATGCGCAAGCAGCATGAAACCCAAAATATCCCAAGGGTCCATGTATTGAGCCCAAGGAATATACCATACACCTATACATGGACCAGGGGTACGCACCTTCAATGCAGCTGCCGCCTTTCTAGGGCCACTTTCGTCAGGGTTAAGTTTAGGGCTCTCAGAGCTTAGGGTTTAGAGTTTAGGGCTTCCGGGGTTCAGAGTTCAGAGTTTAGCTCCCAGGATTCGGGGTTGAGAGATTATAGGGCTCCCAGGGTTCAGGGTTCACAGTTTAGGGCTCCCAGGATTCGGGGTTGAGAGTTTAGGGCTCCCAGGATTTAGGGTTTAGGGCAACACATTAGGATAGCGTAGCTGGGCATAGCTTTCGACAGGATTGTGTAATATGGTGAAGCACTGTATAGTGGGTTTAGGGATTAGGGTTTAGGGTATAGTATGATGTAGTGAAAGTAGAGTGTTACTGAGTTTGTGGCTGGGGATCTCGCAAGCAAGGGCCTCGACGGGCCCTCACGGAAGCCAGTTTGAAAAATCTCTTGCGCGATTGCGTGTAAGACTTCTGCAATCTAAGCTTCCGTCCACAGGCGACTCACACATGTCTTGAACTTACCTTTCGCGGAAACACATGGAGGCTTCCAAACAGGGAAAGTGTTTTTGGGAGTCTTCCGCGCGTCCCCTAAACCTAAAGAGCCTTGGTCAGCACGGCTTATCGCAAGGACCCCAGTTATGGATGACAATTCTTGCTTCTCAATTTACTGTAATTAAAGGTCTGAATAGTTACCAAGATCAGTTTGATTGAGGTCCACTTGGAGGGCCCCTATGCCGTACTGCCGTAATTACACAAGCAATTTAGGACCGACACTAATGCCGCTAACTACTCAGACGTCTACAGCGAAGAAACACCCATTTTAATTTGATCTGCTGCAGCCCTGCGACCGCATACCCATCCATATATACATATATATGCAGTTGTGGTAGGGGTTCTACTCGGTTTTATTTCAAACAAGATCTCGCCTTCTCCCCGGATGCCCAGCAATTGTCACCCCAGAACCTGAACTGCCGGTAAGCCACTTCGAGGTTCCCCAGTAACCCATTAATAATAAGGGCACCCTTTTTCCTACTGTTCAGATTTAATAAGGAGACCCCAAAACAAAAAGGGCAAAAGGGCACTTCTGGGGTACCTAGCTTTGGCCCTGCACTTTACCCGGCCTAACCTCCACAGAAGGAACCCTTACGTGCCTTGCGCGCAGCTCCCCCCAGAAAATCCTACATCGCGCACAACCTTCCCGAAGCCCCAAACCGTGCCATGTCCCAAAACACTAAACCACAAACCCCTAAACCCCCTAAACCCTAAACCCTAAACCCTGCCGACTCTTCCCCCCGCACCTCGATATGAACAAAGCGGTCCCAGGCCTTCCAAATCCCAAGCTGCAGAGACAACTGGGTTTAGGGGTTTAGGGTTTAGGGCTTAGGGGTTTAGGGGTTTAGGGTTTAGGGGTTTAGGGTTTAGGGTTTAGGGTCTGCAACGTTGTCCGGGTGTGCTACTGCGGTTAAGAATAATTACTAGGTATTACGGTGTTACTGCTGTTGTGAATGACATACTGCAATGTAAATGTACAATGTGCTACAATCCTACATGATTTGCTACTCCTATGGCAGGAGTACCGAGGCCGCGCGATTACGTGCACAGACCTCCAGGTAGAGTTTACGTAGGGCTTAGGTCAAGCTCGCTGGTGTATTGTTTTAACACCAAAGGATGTGCAGTAGGGCAGGGACCATCTGTTGAGAAACATCCATACAAACTCAGGAGAATCAGATCTGAAGTAAGGATTAAAGTTTGGGTTCTTGCTGTCCAGGGCCGACACACGGCAGACTTGCAGCACAATCTCACACGGGATGTACACGGCAATCGCTGGTTGAGGAACACCGTCGCTTGGAAACCCTAAACCATCATAAGTGGATGCGCTCGCTTCTTGCACAGCTCCAGCCAAATCCAAACACTAAAGATCCCTCCAAAGCAGTGGGATCATGTACATGGACGGGAGGGGCACATGGGATTGCAATTTGAGGGTACAGGGCTGCCTCCTCCAAACCTCCCCCTTAAACAAAACATCACCCGCCCTTCGTTTGACGATGGTCTGCAGCGCCTAAGCCCTCTGAAACGGAATATTCAGTATTAGGGGCCCTGAAGGCGAAGGGATTGCGTCCTAAACTCCAACATACTCCAACCACCCTCGATGCTAAACCCAACATCCCACCGCAACAATATGTTCCAGCCCGACGGTCAAACCTTGCCCTAAGGGTCCAAGGACCCAAATAATAGGGTTTTAGGGCCCAAATACCATGAATATTAAAGTATTTGGGCCCTAAAACCCTATTATTTGGGTCCTTGGACCCTTAGGGTTGTGTTAAGAAAACCACGGCCCCGAGCTAGAGTCTCAACATTTCTTAAGCGGGTATCGGCCTAAGAAATATATGGCGATCGCCCCCCCCCTCCCAGAGTCTGGAAAAGCTTCTCATATGCCAATTCAACCCTGCAAAGAAAGATAACCAAACAACAAGTATAGATGGGAATCCTGGAGGGATAACTTCAAGAACATCAAACACAATGAGGGATTTGCTAGAAAACAACAACCTCCAACCCCGATTCCGTCGCAAAGCGAATCAGTTGGAGGCTTTCGGTGCCCGAAAAACTCAAAATGACCTGCTTTGCAATTTTTACCTCCCAAAACCCTCCCAGACCTCGAACCTCCAAAAGGAGTTCCAAAATTGCAAAGCGGGTCATTTTGAGTTTTTCGGGGGCCGAAAAGCTCAAGACGAACCGCTTTGCAGTTTTTCACTTCCTAAAACTTTCCAGACCTCGGGCCTCTCAGGGCCCTGCCAACATTGCAAAGCGGGTCATTTTGAGGGTTTCGGGTGCCGAAGAACTCAAAATGACCCGCTTTGCAACTTTTCAGCTCACACAACTCTCCCAGACCTCAGGCCTCTCACCCTTTCAGAGTTGCGAAGCAGGTCATTTTGAGGTTTTCGGTGCTGAAAATCTCAAGACGATACGCTTTGCAACTTTTCAGCTCCCACGACCTTCACGGGCCTCCGAGGATCCTCATAATGTAATGAAATCATTTGGTAGTTTCCCTAAATTACTGTTCCCAAAATGGGGGAAATTTATATGGGGCCCCGTACTATAATGGGAACCCAAATATAGGACCCCGTATTATGGGGAATTTAGACCAATACCCATTTCAAATTGTCGAAAGAGTCTCAAATAAATCACTTTCCCCGGATCCAGAGTCTGGCTTCTTGTTAAACAAAATTTCTTAACATACTGCTCCACCGTGCTCCCCAAACCCTAAACCCTTATAAGCCCCAAATACTAAAGCTCCCAGCTACATGGTCATGGAGTATCCTGGCCTCGTCATCGTAGGTGCCGTCATCGTAGCCGCCGTCATCGCAGCCGCTTCCTTCGAACCTGTTCGGGATTAGGGCTCAGGGTTTATCAGTTTAGGACTTAGGGATTAGGGATTCGGGTTTAGGGCGTCTCAAATTTGGGTTCAGGGTTGGTTTAGGATTGAGGATTTAGGGTTTCAGGTTCAGGGTTCATTATATAACTGAAAGGCGTCGACACGGGTATCGCGCTGCACCCTGCAAAGTAAAATACCAGTACATACTGGGTCGAAGAATTTCTCATCTGGGGGAATACTCGGATAGACCTGGGAATAATAACGGGGAAGCTGCGGGTTTATAGGGGTACTGGGGCTTATGGTTTAGGGTTTAGGGCTTAGTTTGGGGGTTAGTTGGGGGGTTACTGTTGATGGAGGAAACCTTGCACCACCTTAAGTCGCTAAAGTCCTAGAGATTACAATAGTTTAGGGCCCCTAAGTGGTGCAAGATTTCATCCATCAACAGTATGACTATGCTTACTATGCCCGCATGACCTTTCAAGTATGGGTATGCTACTCTATACTCCTGTTATACCACGATTAATCCTTCGGTAGACTTACATGAAGCTAGATGTGAGCCGTCGACTACCAGTGTATGGCTCTCTCGAGTCTTGGCGCCCAACTAAGTCCGGGCAAAACGACACCCAAGGCCTCAACGCCAAATGTCTGTACATGTACCTAGCCCCTCCATCATCCTTCTATACACCCTAATGAAGGACCATGTACGTTTGGGGGTACAAGTAAGGTCCGTATACACAAAACAGATACACTGTTTGGATGTCGGTGTCTGCCCCACGCGATGTTTGGAGGCCGGACCTGAAAACGTAGTATTTCTTAAAATGAAGTGGCGCCAAGGTAGTGCCAAACAATAAGCTTCTGATCACGCATGCGTCAAGGGGAGCCGAAGCTTTTGACTCTATCATTCCTATGTTGTTGCTCGTCCCAATATCCCCAGACACTAAACTCTGTTTGCTGACAGACGTACAAACCTTACAGTGCCTCATTGTTTGGGGTGAGCCACGAAAGCTTTGCAGTGTCTTTCATCTTCCCCTTGAAGCCCTAAGCCCTAAAGCCTACCCAAAGGGTCCAAATACCGAATAATTATATACTTAAACAAATCCAGTACTATAATTGCTATTACCCAAAATCCAAGTACCTAATTATTAGGTACTTGGACCCTCTGGGCTAGGTACCCCTCACCCAGACAAAGGTGGAACCCCGCTAGAAACAGACAGAAATCCATTCGAAGGGCTCCGTTTTGCCCTGCGGCTGTATACCGTGCCATGTGAGCCAGAGTCTAAACTCCTAGTATCCCGCTTAAAAACTCCAATATTCGTCCCATAGATAACCCACTTTAAGGAGTCTAGATTGTGGCTCATATGAATCCTAAAACCTAAACCCTAGTAGACCCTACCTAACGCCTACCTCGTGTTGTGTCATTGAGGACGCATACCACTCTGGCCAGGTACAAACCACCTGGGTTTAGGGTTTAGGGGTTTAGAGTTTAGGGGTAAAACACGGCTGTAGACTCGCTCCCACATATGAGCCTACATACCTACACATATATGGGTACTTCCCAAATTAGGGGTACCTTTTTGGGGGGGGTCCCCATTATGAGGATTATCGTCTTTTTGGGTCTATATGTGGGTTCCCTATTTTAGGAAACTGCCACAAATACATAACCCTAGATCTATAACTCATATAAATGGAGGGTAGATAAACCCTAAACCCTAAACCTATAGCTCATATAAATGGAGGGTAGATTCAGGGTAGATCTTTTTAGGATTGCTAGTGGAGCTCAAGCTCTTAGATGGCTGTGTCTTACACCTACTAGTAGGTTGGGATTTAGGGTTTAGGGTTTAGAGTTTGGGGTTTAGGGTTTGGGGTTTAGGGCTTGGGGCTGAGGGTTTGGGTCCCACACCAGCCCGCAGCATCTATCACGTTAACTGTCGCGCGGATTGAAGAGGGCCCCCCCCCCATGTGAGCAAACCCGAGACCCTCACCCCGGGGCTCCAAGTCTATAAATACTTGAAAGTGCCCCTAAACCTTAAACCCTAAACTTTATTGCGCCATGTGTAGCATCTCAACCTAGACTCGCCATCTGCCCGCTATATATACCCTAGTTATATACCCAATGTTAGGGGCCATATGCCCATATGCCCATGTTTCAGGGTTTAGGGCGACAAGAGCCACGCAGTTTAGGGTGTAGGGTTTAGGGCAACTCTAGACCTAAAACCCTCAACCAAAACCAAGCAAGGCAAATCGCACCGCACCTCCGCGGGGAGACGCCTGCCAATGGAGCGTGCAAGTGGCGAAGGTTCTACTTACACAAATAAATGAAGCAACATACAAATTATGGCATAAGTTTCAGGCTTTAGGGCTTAGGGTAGGGAATAACGGAGTATATGATATAGGATTATGTGCCCGCATTTCCTACTAAACATCAGTATGTAGATAGAACCAGTCAACATTTCTGAGTAAGGTGTAGGCTTAGGTATCAGTGCCTAGGCTTTAGGGTATTTACTTCTATAGCTGACATACAGCAGATATCAGCATACAATAGATGTTATTTTTCCATCATACAACCCATTCCTTGCTACACCACGCCTAGCACCCAGCGGCGCGCATAACAAAGATTTCCGCGATACATTCTGGGCTTTGGTCAAATTCTTTTGTGGGGGGGAGGGGGGCGGGAGGTCTTTGACAGTAGCCCTCAGGCCTTTTGTTGCTTTGCAGTTTCTTTTTTTGAAAAATTTCTCCAGTTTGCCATATGGTATTTACTTGCGCCTCAAAGGCAAAATGGGCCCCCAAAAAGATCAAAGCAAAATGGGCCCCACAAGAACGACTGTGCTTTGCAGAAGGAGATTCTATAAGATTTTGCATTTACCTTGGTGAGGGGAGTTGGAGTAGACTGCTTGCGACATGAGAACGCGCAACGTCCCTTCATGTTAAGGTCGAATCTATGGGCCCTTGATATGGTGGTTTCCAAAAGCAGGGGGATCCCCATATAGATCCTACTAAACTATAACCCGTACTATTAGCCTCAAAACGGTATCCATAATTTTAAGAAACTACCATAGTATGGAGGCTTGTCAAAATGGAGGGCCCTTAAAAGGACGCTCCCTAAAGCCATGGGGGGTTCAAAAACTATAGGTCCGATCTTGGGAGTCCTCATATCTAGTAATATGGGCCCTTAAGCCTTTTAGGGGGATTCTAGAGGCCATTAGATACGCATTTAGATACGCATAGGGTATATAGCAGGTATCGAAGGATCCCAGGGTCGAGGGCCCATACGTGCGGTCCATGGTCTTAACCTTAGATGATAGTACCTGGACCCCAAAAGTATGTAAAATAATGGCCTTTATGGCTGTTATTATGGGTTTAGGGCTATTATTTTACATACTTTTGGGGTTTAGGTAGGGATCAAAGCATATTAGGATCTATGTTTGGGGCGCAGCCTTATGCAAACCCCCACACCTTGAAGCAATGTATGCTGCTGAACAACAGGCATCCATGTTAGGCCTTGGCGAAGAAACCTCGAAGCACCATACAGCTTCTCAAAATGCTTGGCACTGATACTATCGCAGTGAGGTATGGGGTTTAGTTTGGGGTTTGGGGGTTTAGGGTTTAGGGGTTTAGGGGTTTAGGCTTCTGGGGTGGGGTTGATCCTTAAAGAGGGTACTAGATGCTCCCATAATCGACCACTTCCCGTACGCCAACGGCAAGCGCTGAACTGCCTCAGCTGGTAAGAAGTTAGGCATGAGCCCTTGAAGTAAACGCGCATCTCTTCTGGAATGCTCGGTTTAGGGTTTAGGGTTTAGGGGCTCCTCAGCCTGTAAGCCCGAAAATGGGAAGATCTCCTACGCAAGAAGACTCCAATAAATTCATGAGTCTCCCTTCTGCACTGCCAGTGAAGATCTCCCAAAGACATGATTACTCGTTCCGTCGTGCAAAATGCAAGACAGTGAGAAGGAGCCGGAGTTGGGGCTTTCTACATGAGCAATGGTTTTTATTCCTTATTGATTTCTTTAGAAATAACAACCCTTCCGCC
>CAJNIZ010004963.1:0-10828 GCA_905231905.1 Symbiodinium pilosum | reverse complement strand
GGGTCCAAGTACCCAATGGTTAGGTCCCTGTAAAGGGGATATATGGGCGTGAATGTATGTATAGGGAGGGGGCTTAGGGTTTAGGGCCCTATAAGGGTCCAAGTACCCAATGATTAGGTGCTGAGGTATTGGGTAAAAAACAAGTTTAGTACAGGTTTGGGGTAAGTATATGATTATTGGGTACTTGGACCCTTAGGGAGTGGTAAGCTCTTTTTCTGTTTTTGGGTTAGCTGGGAATGGAGGAATGGAATAGAACATGGAAACTACTTTGCGGGGTTGTATAGGGAATACCGTAAAGATCCATTCGTTCATTCCTAGCTAGCCAAAGGCCAGTTTTGTCCATCTTCCGTTGGATTGGTTACGTCAGAACCAGAAACTCCATTCAGGGGTATTTGGAGTACTGCCATAATCCGAGCACTTCACTAATTTGGGGGGGGTACCCCCAGCCAGAATAAGGAATGGAGGGCGCCACATTAAAAGAATGATTGGGCCACCTGGAGCTCAACTAAAAACGAGCAGGAAAGGGTTTAGGGTTTAGGGTTTAGGGCATTCCTGCATCATTGGGGCTCTTGAACCTCTGTTAATTAAACAATGAATAGGAACGTATTGAATATCTCTATTATCAGGATTGGTTCCCCAATTGTTTTCTTTAAATCTACTCCCTTTTCGCCATACGAAAAGCCACCTAATTGTAGCTAGTCTTTGGAGCTTAATTCTACCCCCAAAGATGTCTTTAAATATGGTCCCTGTTATCAGTGTAGTGCTCGGATTCATGTAGACCCCTTATTAATCAACCCCCCTCCCCTTCATAGGGATTATGGTAGGGATCCTAATATTAAGGCCCTTCAAAGGAGGGGGGTTTATTAATCATGGGTCTACATTAGCTTTGTAAGGGGGGTCCAGGCAGACAGGGAAGGCGGCTTTCATCTTTAAAAGGCAAAGTTCTACAATGCATTTTCGCCATGTTTTAGGGTTTAGGGTTTAGGGGTTTAGGGTTTAGGGGTTTAGGGTTTAATGTTTAGGGTGTGCCTAAGCTTACCCGAAGGGTTCAAGTACCCAATAGTGAGGTAGTTGGGTATTCGTCATTATAGGACAGGTTTTGGGTAGGTATATGAACATTGGGCACTTAGACCCTTAGGGTAAGTTTACCTTTAGAAGAACCGCTACGCGGGGCATACTATACAGAAGTGCTATTGGCCCCAAACTACCCCCCCACGACCATTTGAGCTGCTGAGGCTATATTGCCTCCTTTGATGATGCTGAACTAGATATGGCAGAACAAGAGCTGGAACACCGACAGGCCAAAAATTTTGGCCTTTCTTAGGCTCTGGCTTGGGTTAGGCCGCCCACCCATCCACTAATAGTGGTATAACAGGAATACAGAGGGGTCCGAATATGCTAACCCCTTTCCCTTGTGTTCACAAGTTGTTTGTGCGGGCCTAACCCACAGCCGGGCAATCAAGCGGTACCCTCAACCATAAACCTAAAGGACCTAAATCCTCAAGCCGTGAACTCTGAACCCTGAATTCGACACCGTGTCTTCAGGAATTGGGGTCTGAACATGCATCCCTAAAGTGGAATTTTGGAGTTCCAGGGCCCACCAGAATCTTTTGGTGGGAGTCCCTGCAGCCAGGCTTATAGCAAGTTAGAGTATACAATGGGGACGACTATGTCTGGAAACCCACATCGCTAAGATTTGGAAACCCTAGGTATTTTCCCACACGGACAATCCCCTAAAGGGTTCATGGCGGGTGCATGAAGGCTTACTGTAGCGCATGTTCGGGAACTGTCATTTCTGTGCATGAGGGCCAACCGTGACTTTCACCATTAATAGTGGTCGTTTCACCTGCCCCGTCTCATAAGAGACGCAGGTTGCACACAGACGGTTTCCGGAAAAAAAAACATGCTGTTTGCCTCATGGTCAGGGTTTGGGCTTAAGATCCAGGATGTAGATAGGGCTTGGGTCACGGATTGTAGCATTCTGTGGCCATGACGGGTGGAACGGGCTTGAGAAGGGCTTGCCAAACTTTTACAAGCTCGTATATAATTCTCACAGCGCCCCCAGATTGTCATGGTCTGGGGGCTTGTAATTTGGATAGATATATATATATACATACATATATATATACATACAGACACATATATAATATGGATAATTACATATATATATATGTATAATAGCAGGTGCCAGTCATTTTACCCTTGGAATACATCTTAGCAAAAAACAAAACGGACCACCTTGCGAGCCTAACGCAATAAACAGAAAAAAAAGCCTGGACTCCAGATCAGAGTGGCGTGGTTGGCTGAATTCTGCAACTGTATTTGAATCTTTCCGAAAAGAAGAGATGGTGTGCTCCGCAGGAAATATGCTTCATTCACAGCAGGGTGCAACGCCGGTGCGTTTCGGAAGTACGCCTCGCAACGGCATGACGCCGGGAACATGATTTCTTGAACGTCAAATCTTTCTGTTTCTATTTAAGCTGCAAATGCACATTAACATGCAAAACGACGTTTCGTTTGTTGGTGGAATTTTGTTTGCGAAGTCGTTGGGGGCCGGGCATTTAAATCTTGTTATTTTTGAAAACCTGTTTCGTGGCAGGTGCAGATTTCCCATTTTGGCTAGCCACCAAATTCCAAAATTCAACTTGGCATTTTACATGCTACGCCGTGCTGTTCCACGGCCCTTGCCGTCGCAATAATGAGTTCTGTGTCCAAACTCGAATTTCCACATTTTGGTTTGGCTGAAAGTTTGGACCCCAAGCTCTTAAATCTGCCCATGGCTCTCGCAATTACAGCAGAGCGTATACTTTCAAGCCCCAGTTCCTGCCACCGCAAGTTTCAGCCATGCATGGGTAGAGTTACAACGCGGACATTCATTCTTGCCGATAGGGGGGTGCGTGTGGCTTGGCACGAAAGACTGCAAGGCATTTCATTCGTATCTAATTACAGGCGGCCCAACATGTGGATTGATATGATTTTCTTGTGTTGGCATTGGGTTGATAGAGCCGTGTGGAGAACGATGCTGACTGCAGAAAGGTATGCAGTAGGACAGTTGAAGAGAGATCTGCGTTCAAAGCGCTAAAGCAGACAGCTGTCCAATTTGAAGTTTATTCTAGCCAAGCAGTGTTCTGCCTGATTTTCAAAACAATGCTGCGCAGTTCTCCCCAATATAGATGCTTGCCAAGTTTGAGGCGCAATGGTCATTTGTTCTGTCACATGTTCTTTGAAGGATCTTTTAATTCCAAAGCGTTTTGAACTGTTTGTTTTTTGAAGACATCTTCGTACTTTGTCTTCCTCGTATATCTTAGGGCCGACGGATTTTCCGAGCAACCCCACGTTGGAAAGAATTCGTTCTCACATTGCAAGGCAGGCTTGCTTGATCCTATTGTAGAAGCCCGAAGGCTTGCTAATGTTGCCCGTCAGAGACCTCATATAGGCGCCGTACAATGTACTTTAAGCCCATTTAGTATGTTTCAGCTGGAGACTTGGGCCGTGTTGGAACCCATGATTAAACATGCATCTGCTGCAGCTTATACTGAACCCCGACACCCTAAACCGTAAACCGTGTATTTCAAACCTGACCATGAATGAACTGGACGACCCAGTATCCTCAACAAGCTTAAGTCGACCATGGGAGATGTTCAACTAGCCGTAACTAGCCAGATAAAGCGGCTGATAAGGACCGCCACATTTTTGGGGTGGATTCGGGAAACTCTCTTATGAAGGGGCTAGAGAGACCTTAGGTTTCTCTCGTTTTCGGAACATACTTAGAAGAAGGTCGCAAGAGGGTCAGAGGTCCTGTAGCTATCCCAAAGACTTCGGAACACGATGGGTTTTGATGGTATAGCAGCAGCGATGGTAGTTGTAGGGTGTAAGTACGCGTGTCGTATGTATTTTGTTTTCAAGGTACCTACTGAAAAATCCCCCCAAGCCCCCAGCATCCTTCAGAAAAAGTGAAATCACAGTAACAGTACCTGTTACACCCCTCGTCTGCTGAAAGGGCATCAGCGGCCTTTGTGACAGGAAAGCCATCATCATCTTGTAGTCACGAAGAACTCTTCGATATCTTGTTCGTGAATTCTGCATTGTAGGTGGCCAACTTTGGCCTTCAAAAAACGCAGTCTGCCGGACCTAGGCTTACAAGAAACTGAATCTGAGACATTGAGACCTGGAGAACTAGTGTAGGAAAGGTAGGCGCACATGCTCTGCTGGAAGGCTCAGGTACAGACTTTTGCAGGATTGTGTGCCTACATAGCCTTCAGGCTTTGAAGCATCCGGTCATCAAATCTATTTCTCTTCCTGATGAGTGCCGCCACTCTTTTTCGCGGAACAGATCAGAGGACATTGGCAACCCACGGTTTCCACCTAAACATCCTGAGCCCCAAATTCTGAGCCGTCTTGTGATACTGTGGTGTTGACACCCACGCGCCTTGCACATGGGTTCCGAATTCCATTAAGGTGCAACGTAGGTTTCGGGCGGGTGTTGCCTCATTGACTCATTGCAGTCAGCTTGCTGTAGAAAACAAGGTTCAGCCTAACTTAGCCTTCACATGCATCAAATCGTCTTCGGCAAGGCCACAGCTCCGGTTTTTTGACCAGGCGGTAGGTATACTCATAGCGTTCAGGCTTCAAAATTCTGTAGCGCAGTCTGCAGTAAATAGGGCCAAGCTAGCGAGACCACCAAGCGAGGCCAGCCACACACGCACTACACTGGCATCCTGACACACCTCCTGGTTCATGAGTGGAAGATCTGCTCCTTTAGTCATGTTTGCAGCTTCAGCCTACTAAGCCGTGCAAAAAGCAGAGTTTTCGGGCCTAGAAAGCGAAGCTTAAGAGTCATGTTTGAAATATTATCATGTCTGGTGGATTTTTTACCAAGCTCATGAAGCAAACCTTAGCACTAACTCTTCAGATTTCTACAAAAGCAGAGCACTGACGAGCTCCTTGCATGCATGGCGGTCCTGTCTTCGCCATTGGAGGGGCTGTCCACGCCTCAAATCTCTAGGGATCACGTCAGCGACTTTAAAATAGTACCCTTGCGGTTTGTAACCTTCGGCTTCGGGTCTCAAGTGCCCTGGCGCAGGGCTGCATTCCATAATTAAGGGATCCAAACCCAGGGGTACAAACCCTGAAGGGAAAACTCCCTAAAAATCTACAACCACCAAAGGTCCACAAGTCCTCCTGCAACTGGTTCCCTTACTTTGGGTTCACCATGCATCGTCTGTCCATGATCAAGGTAACTCTTGGAGTCCTTGAACATTTGAGAATACGTCCCGACATGACGCAGACATCTAAGAATCTATAGGGTTCCTAGGAGGTTCTTGTTTTGCAGGCGGGGGGCACACATGGACTGACTGTTGGCCCACGAAGTGCTACTGTGGCTTCCCTAAACAAGTTCTTGCCCAGTGTATTTTGCACAACCAAGAACACACTCTTTTGCTTTTGGGGGCCTACGTCAGAGGGACCTTTCCGGCGGAGTGGATTATCGTTTTGGTATTATCATGGGCCACAGGGCAACTTCCGACCAGAGCAAGAGCTTTCAAATTGTCACAAACATCTGACAGGTAAATCAGAGGCACCCCTCTTTGGAAACATGGCTGCATGAACGCTAGCAGTTTGAGAAGCTCCCCCCTAGAAGGCGTGCAAGCGAACTTCAAGTTCAGCGGGGGGAGGGGGGGGGGGGGCGTATCGTTGGGATGATAGCGCCAGATGAATGATCTGTCTTCTAGATTTGTCCGATCTCTTAGATCCCACCTAGAAGATTGGGCCTGGGTTGTCGGAGCCAGCCTAGATGTTCACATATTGTACTTAGACAGTCATGTGATGTGCACGTTGGAGCAGTTGATGTTGCAGTTCCATGCTGGGATATAGAAAGGTACTATGGTGTCTGTGGAATGCTTACTGTTCTTGGGTTGTGGTTCTGGGAAGCCTGTAGGAGTGTCCGTTGGTAGACCTAAAGCTCCCGTTTCACTTGAGCTCTTGGGAACACCCTGGCTCCAAAAATGACATCAAAGGTGGACATGTCTTTGCAGTTTGTAGAATGACACATTCCAGAAGATGTTGCCAATAGAACCTCGCGTCCTTCAAACGCATTAGAAAGAAATGCTGACTGTAGCCTAGGCAAAGACAACACGCCTTCTGACTGGAGCGGCTTCTAGATGGATTTGAAAGGGATCAATGGGCTTCTAGTGCGCATGGAATCCAGGTCATCGGATGCATATATGAATGTAGCCGTTTGTGAGTCCTTGCAATCTGTTGACCCTAAACCCTAAACCCTGAACCCTAAACCCTGAACCCTAGACCCTAAACCTAGGTGGGAAAGCTTCAAGCTGCCTCCTAGACCCCAAACCCCGAGCCGTCATATTATATATATATATATGTTGGGATAGTGGAAAATAAAATGGAAACTACTTTAATATAATAGGGTATATATTGGGGTTATATTGGGATAATGGAAAATAAAATAGTCCAATCATAGCCCCCACACCCACTTGTGCCCAGGTTCCCATGGGTCGTGTGCTCTCATGCTGCGCGATGGAGAAGCCCAGCGAATCTGCAACTGTTGTTGCATCAGGTGCAGGACCTCTCGGAGGGGGTGCTAGAGCAAATATGAGGCATGCGATGTCTTGCGCATGCTTCAGCCTCCTGATTTCTGATTGGCTTGACATGCAAACAACTATGCCAAACTTGAACAGGAAACTGCTCTGATAGTTTAATGTTACAGTTAAGGCTTCTTGGGGAGTTCATAAGACTGACGGGGTGGGTGAAAGAGGCGACAGTTTGAGTGCAAGCAGGGCTTGGGATAATCAAACAGATTGGCCAAGTCAAACCCACCTGCCATCCCCTCCCGAGTGAGGAAGACTTAGGATCGTTCTGCCGTATGCAGATCTCGTTTGCAGGCACTTTCAGGACTTGAGGTGATTCTTGCAATGCGGTTTTGACATTCTTGCGTCTTTTCATGTGCCGTCCGCACTTATGGCTACGCCGTCTTGACTACGCTGCACGAAGCCCTGAATAAGCCTTCTGGGGGACGCAGCCTTTATGAGTGGGCCATGCTGCTTGGCAGGAAAGCCGCGCCGGGAGTCTGTGAAAGCCATCTCCAAGGAAACTTCTGATGCAGAGCTGCTACAGTGTAGGATGTAGGGTTTAGAGTCTGGGTTCCCAGAGCTTCTTCCTCGATGAAATTGGGGGGGCGTTTCGCATGTTCGTTATAGCCAGAGTTGCTCCTAATAACAAGAAAAAGTGAACGATTGCATTTCTTCCCAGCACAATGTCAGCATCAGCAGCAGTGATAGTCCTCCATATAAGTAGAGTCATTTTTGGTACACCGTTTGTTACGAATGCGTGGTGTATAACCCTAATATAAGCACCATATACTATACTGTTTTCCATATTCTTTTCCTCTATCCCAATATGACTACTAAACTGTGTAAGCTGGGTCAGGCTGGTGGTCCGGCTTTGTGCTTGTCTGTCTTAGACATGAAGGCTTATAGTCCCCCTTAAGTAGATAGAATATGGGGTATATTGGGGATCTTGTTATAATATACCCAAAGCCATATGCTAGTTAGGGGGGACTATAGTCTTCGGGGCTAAAGGCTATGGGCTCAGGGTTTTGTGGAGAATTCTTCAACAGGCTTCTTCACGTTTGCGAGCAATTCAAGCTCTGGGCTAGAGGGTAGTCGCATGCATCCGTGAATCATACAGGACACCTGAGCTAGTGACTGTTGAAACAATGATGCTGTTCACTTACAATATTTACCATAGAAACGCTTAAATCATGGTGGCATTTGGGGATTGCCTGGTCTGAACGTAGGGAATCTCGGCGTTTTGGTACATGCGCTGTCGTTGCTTTCTTACTCTCTTTTCCAGGGGCCTGCGTACAAAAAGGCTTGGGCGTTCTGTAGCCATGTCCAAACTCGCTGTCTAAGTTTGAGATGGGGTATGCGTTTGGGAAGGTTCCCGAACATTCATTTTCAGCAGGATCCGATCCGCTTACCAGAAGCTAGAAGGTGCACTTCTCACGTTAGGGCGAGGGAGGGCAGTGAACCTGAAGCCTCCGCTTTCCAGAAACCCTGGGGCCCTGGAGTTACTCAGGAAATTTGGATCCCTGTGCTGCTTGTGGAATCTTATGGAGAGATTGTCTCTTACATGTTCTGGCGTGCTAGTAAATGTCAGCACCACTTTTGATGGACAACATTCTGCAGGACCCTAAATATGCTTTAATAGCATCATAATTTCTAGAGTTTAGGTATCTTACAGGGTCATGCAGGATTTTGTCCATCCACGGTAACGGAATTTCCCGAGGTTGTCCCTGGCTCCAAACAGCACGATATTTGCTTGTTGGCTTGGAAATTGGGAGTTCACTGCGTGGGCGGTAGTACGGGGCAACATTGGAACTAAATGGTTTGTGGTAAGGGTTTAGAAGTTTAGACTATAGGATTTAGGATTTCAGGATGTAGGGCTGAGGGTATAGGATTGAGAGTTTCTCAAAATAGCACATCCGTGGAATCCTTGATCGGGAACCTCATGCTCCGTAGGCAATTTCTGCTAGGAAAAAATCAGTTTCTGGTAACTTGCACCATTTCAGACTGGCTGCCAAATATGGCAGTTCCATAAATGTGGGCCCCAATATGGACCGCAATACAACGGAATCCCTGGTAATCCCTTTCCCTAGTATTAACACCCCCCGAGCATCAAAATACGGGTTCCAAATTCTGAAATCCCTAAGCCCCAAACCATAAACCCCAAATCCTAACCCTAAACCCCAGACACTTCACCCTAAACCAAGGCTACAGTTATATCATTACGGTTCGGATGCTCCGAATTGACGGGGCGGGGGTCCCTAGCATGATTGATATGGATTAGGGTTCTCCTAGGTTTCCTAGATTTTGACTTTTTGATTTTTGAATGGGTGTTATGAAGGAATTATATAAAATCTGAATGCGATTGTAAGGGTTTTATTGCAACGTTTAATGGATTCTACGTAGATTGCAATGAGGTTTAAGTAGATTTTAACCTGCGTTTAGGGTACTAAGGGTCGTGCAGGATTCTTTAGGAGGACCCCCCATCCTGTAATAGTGGTATAATAGCAATATAAGAGGACCCTAGTATGATCCCTATTATCCCCTATAGTCACTATTACTGGGGGGGGGTTCCACCCAAAGGATTCTTAATATCCACCGCATCCAGGACTCTACAGCCACCGGCGTTTCAAAGGCTGGCACCTCAAAGGATCCCGCGAAAGATGCCAAGAGCCGGGAGACCCAGATAGCTTAGGGTTTAGGGCTTCCCTCCGGGTTTTGGGTTTCAGGGTTGTGTGTGTGTTTAGGGTTTGGGCTTTTAGGGTTTAGAGGTGTTAGGCTTTGGAAGTTTTAGAGTTTACGGGTTTGTTGTTTTTGTTTTGGTGTTTATTTGACCGTTAATGCGCTGTAGGGTTAGGGATGGAAGATCCAGTCCAGGCTTTAGGGTGAGGGTGTAGGGGTTTTAGGGTTTAGTCAGTTTGCTGTTTTTGTTTGGGGGCTCAGGAAGTTTGAAAATGATGCAAGTCGAACTCAAGTGACATCAAGTTTGACATGTCTTGCTTGAGGAGTTTAAGGCATGTAAGGATTAGCCACAAAACTCTCAGAGTTTTGGGTTTAGGGCTTGTTACCAGTGTTCTGATGTGTGACAGTCTGGAATTTGTCCCTACACAGCCCCTAGAAATTACACCAAGAATCTCCCCGCCATCCGCAAACACCCCTAAAGTTGTGGAAGGCCCGCTCCTTGAAGAAATCCCAAGTTCAAGTAGGGATTGAAACTTTCAGGCGGCTGCAGTTCTACAGCGCCATCCATAAGGACATCCATAAGACCTGGTACCTTAACAGGAGGCCTGTGGCAGGCTACCCGCCATGGAACTACCCACATGTCGGGGCTACTGCTTGGCCGTCTGTCAGAGGCGGCTTCAACAGAACGCTCATGCCAAAACAACCATCAGTTGGATAGAAAAGCCTTTAGCATGACCTCTAGTATGGACTGTTACCGGGTGCAGTACCCCAACAATAAGTGTGGAGGAAGTTGTAGGGCAATAAGCGCTACAGGTCATTCTGTACCCCAAAACACAGCTATATCGAGGGCCTTGCAAAGGGGTGGAAGGTTGTTCGGGCTAGGAGACTCTGATCTTCAAGAGCAGGTACTGCCCCTTGATACTTAAAGCTAGACCCCACATGCTAAATCTCCGAACCCCCCGAACCCCTGACAGCGAAACGCCCAACCCAAGTCCTAAATAAACGTGATAAGTGATAAGCCACAAAAAGCCTCAAGTCTTAAGCAAGCGTAGTAGGCGTCAAAAGGCCTCAAGCCCTAAACCCTGCGTCCTGCCCCCATTCCGTATCAGTTCGATAATAATTTCAATATAGTTCTATGTCGCCCTTTATATGACACCTCATATAGACTGTTACGGGTGGGGGCAGAACCCGCCCTAAACCCTAAGCCTCAAGCCCTAAACCGTAAACCCTAAGCCTCAAGCCCTAAAGCCTAAGCCTCAAGCCCTAAACCCTAAGCCTCAAGCCTTAAACCCAAAACCCCAAACCCTTAGCCTCAAGCCCTAGCCCTAAACCGTAAACCCTTACCTAAACCCCAAAAGTATGTAAAATAATAGCCCTAAACCCCAAAAAATAGCCATTAAGGCCATTATTCTACATACTTTTAGGGTCCAGGTAGCCCCAAGCCTTAAACCTACTTCCGCAAAGGTTCGCCTCGCAGCCCCACAGGCTCCTCAAAGAAGCGAGCGAGCATCTCTGGCAAGGCAAGGCTATTTGAGTTATAGTCGGTTTAGGGTTTAGGGTTATAG
>CAJNIZ010004962.1:893-20390 GCA_905231905.1 Symbiodinium pilosum | reverse complement strand
CTACTGCTACTGGCCGCCTCCTCGGGGAATATATATTCCATTTTAAGTAAAGTGTAGGCCCTAGGGCGTGTAGTAGTAGTAGTAGTAGTAGTAGTGGTAGTAGTAGTAGTAGTAGGAGTAGGAGGAGGTTTGCAGGATTTTGGCGGGCTCCTGGCTTCACTTTTGAAACCCCTAAGAATCCCAAACCTGTGAGCTGCCAACGAGGTTCGTCGAGCCAAGCTCCACTTGGTCGACTTGGCGACTCGGTTTAGGGTTTGTCAAGTTTTTTTCGTTACTCCCTTTTTGCGCGAGTGCCCCTCACTCACTTGGCTTGCCAAGAAGTCTAAGCAAATCTTGAGACTTTAGACGTACATCAGCTGCGGTCTGATAGGTCAGGGACCTGGATCCCGCAAATTGTGTAGAAGAAAGGCCGCTCTGACAGTTTTCAAGGCTTCTTGTATATTGTTTCTCACTTTTTAGGTCCGGGTAGACAAAATGTCTTGCGGGCGGGGGATTAGGCTGGAAGCGAGCGAATCTCCAAAAGTGGTGCCGACGCCTCAGCAGTCTCAAGCATAGCCTGAAGCATGTCGGGGTTTTCGGGCCCCGCTGGGCTATGCGATCTCTGTAAGGATATCCAGGTGTATATGTCAGGCGTTCTTGTTTGGAGTCTTTGTACTCAGAGGTTGGAGTATGCAAGGCTCAGACCCCTACTTTTGGCAATGCTTCTTTGCATGTTTGCGCTTGATCACAGGTGCATTTGTATCCCAGCTATAGGGGATCTTCGGGACACTGCTGCCGAGCTCAAACAGCACGCACACAAGCTATCCTTGCAAGTGTATTCTTTGAAATGAATGCTATGCAGAGCAGCAGGTAGAGATTCAATGGCCGAAAGTTTACATTGCGGTTAAGATGTTATTTACGTTTGATGGAGTGCTGTCTTGAGTGGTGGCGTCACGACTCATTGTGGCCTACACATTCTCTGCAAGCTTTACAAAGCTCACCCAACAAAACGGTCGTTACGAAATGTGCTGGCAAAGTACTTTCAAATTGCCTAAACTCTAAACCCTAACCCCTGACCCTATTAAACCTTAACTTATCAGTTCAGGCGTAGACCACCTCCAGACAAGTTGAGGTAGAGGGCGACTTGCAGAAGGAAGCTCGCTACATCAACTTGTCCCTGTCGGGCGCTCATTCGGGCTCCTCTCATGAAGTCCTTATGATGCAGACCGTTCAGATATGTTGAAGGTCACTTTTCTCAGGAACCTGCAGCAGCATACCGAAGGAAACCTGGAGCTTTCGTGAATCCCGGGCTTCTGCTGGAGTACTCTTTTTGACCCCCCCTGGCCCCCATGGATTCGCAGGAGAGGGTAGGAGGTTCTTCCTTTATCTTAAGCCGAGTAGGAGCTTTCACCGACCCTTATTGAGGTTTCCATCAGTATACACCAGGCACATTTTTGGTGCCGGGGGCTCCCGACCCTTTTTATGGAAGCCCCCATATGTACTTTCAGACATGAGATTTCATCCGAGCCTTCAAGCCTGTGTCATCTTTGAGTAGCAGGAAGAGCCTTTGCCTTTGATGCTGCTGATTTTATGCTGCTGTAGATTATGGGTTTATGTGGGAGCTTGTTATAAAGAATTGCCCAAAGAGAATCCTCCCTAAACCCTAAACCCTAAAACCCTAATCTGGACTCCTTTCATCCCTTTTTCGTCCCTACCTGACCCCAATTTGTGTTTCCGATGTAGCAGGCGGAACCCGCTGATCTTGTACTTAACGGCTTCATATTTCTTTCGCTTTGCATATGAACCTTAGTCTAAACTCCTTGAAGGGGGATTATATAGGGGAGTATGATAGGGGCTATTAAGTGGGATACTAGGAGTTTAGATATGATCAAAGGTTTGGGGGCAGGGGTGCTCAAAGTTTGGGTTTCCCAGCATTGTCCTCACACAGGTTTAAAGTCAACCATCGTTTTGGTAGTATATGACGGGAAGACTGAGCCTTCACCGGGAGCCAATCATTCGGGAGTCTGCCTCCGCAAGATCTTGAGTTTTGCAGTATCATCTTAGGGCACCTACCCGGAAGGGCTTCTACGCAGCCCAAACTTTCCAATACCGTGATCCCTAAAGAAACACGGAGCCCAGATCTACTCAACTGATGGGTCCCTCCTTGGGCTCCTGGTGGTATTATAAGACCGGTTTAGGGTTTAGGGTTTAATGTTTAGGGTAAGACTCCCTGCTGTGGAGGGGCTGCTCATATGTGTACGCCTGGCTCACCTGACCGTTGCCCAAATGGTGTTGATGCAAAACTGCTTTCAAGATGTAGTTGAGGTTATTCAAATTCTGGTAATTAGACCATGATATATCACAATATACTTTACTATACTATAATGTATTATAATATACCATAATATGTTAAAATATATTCTATTATACTATCATATACTCTAATGAATTGTAATATAGTAAATGGTAATAGCTTATAACATATTATACTCTATCATAATATATGAGATTATGCTAGAGTCCATTATAATATACCATTATAGATATTGTAATATGCCATAATCCATTATATCATACCACAATACACCAGGATATACCATGATAGTCGGCAAGTTCCAACTCGCCAGGCACTATTTGGAGCAGGTCATCGTTGCTTTGCATGAGCGGTCGTCTGGGGCTCGCAACCACGTGCCCTACAGGACGGGCGCTGGAAAGAACACGCGGTTTGGGGTTTAGGGTTTCTTTATTGATGGAGTCTTTTGGGTTGATCCCGCTTGTACAGGGCTCTTCAGAACCCCAGCCAATTCTTAAGCACCCGCGACTCTCGCCAAACAAGCATCAGCACCTGCGACCCCAACAGAGACCAAGCTGACTGTTATGCTGCTCTGGCCATCTCAAAGCATCAGTTGGGACGGTACGCAGCCACGGCTTTCCTTCCTACCGAGCTCTCTTGCCTAAGCTGTAGAGAAACAAGGTATGTGCCAAGATGACCTCTTCGGATAGCCCACAGCAAGATATTTGTTCTCACAATCTTTCAAGCAGTGGTCCTTCATCAGAGAGGGCTTCTTTCAGGTGAATAGCAAATATACGTCCTGAAATATTCATGTGCCAAGTGTTGCGGGCGCCTACACTAAGCATAGATTGAATGATTGAATTCGTTCTAGCTGCACGAACGGGATGCTGGCCACCAATGCTACGCTGACTGGCAACAGCTATATCTGTCAGGGCCTAATGTCCTAGTGCAACGAAGGCGCACAATGTCTGAAGCATACCTCAGCAGCATCTTCTTTACAACCTGCTGCAGGAACTCCATGATGACATCTGTGCTGCGGGATTCGCTGGGCCTTTGTCTGAGCAGGGTTCTGCGCCACTTGTGGTATTTCTTGCTTCAGTAGCTTGGATGCGATTTGAGATATTTTGGAAGTAGGGCTCACGTAGAAATATGGGACACGATCTCAGCATTATGAGTGACTAAGTGTGTCTGCTCGAACCTCATTTTGTGTAGGCTGTTGCTTCAGGAGAGGAAGGGTAGTTGGCTTTCATAGCATATGCGAAGTGGACATCTTGTCCTTGCACATTCGCTTATCGTCATGTGCACCTTGGCAGTTTGTAATGTTCATGGGATTGCAGTCACTTCATGCTGGCCGCGTTAAGCCCTGAACCTGCTTTGAGCAGATAATAATACCTAGGAAACCCTAAACCCCAATATACTATAGTTGTTTCCATCTTCGTTTCCATTATCCCTATAGTAGGCCAGTAGCATGTGGCCTGTTACTATCATTACTATTGCTTCTATTATTACTAGCTTGCTTGTTTCCAGGCCACAAAAAATCCACAGCCCTCAACCCCTCGGCACGCTGATGTTGTCATTCAATGTTTCCCTGGCTTTCTGCATAGCTCAGAGAGCTCTACATAGGGGTTATATAGGGTTATATCGGGGTATATAGGGTTATATTGGGGTTATATCCCTAAACCCTAAACCCTAGATTGGGATAATGGAAAATACATCGGAAACTACTATAATGGGTTATATAATTTCCATGGCCATTGACATCCTCCAACACTGCTGGTGAATGCTAACCATTGAAGGTTTCGGCCTTAGGGTATAGTAGTTTCCATTGTATTTTTCATTATCCCAATATAACCCTAGATACCCCTATATAACCCTATATAACCCGTATGAAGCCGGCAGATTAAGTCAAGCCAGGAAAGCAAGATATTATTTGTCAGTTGATCAGGTGCCGTCACGTAATTTGCTGTTGTGGAAGTGGTGGTGGTAGTAGTAGCTACTTCTAATCCCCTTTCCGCCGTGGCCAAAGAATTATGCAGCTTTGTCAGGCGGAAACTGCAAGACAGTGATGGTTGGCACTGCAGCCATTGAGGACCGACATCTAGAGGAGTGGCAGCCTGAGTGACGAATAACAGTAACCTGGGGAAGCGCGTCTCTTCCTTGACTCTAAGTGGATCTTCTGCCATAAGCATTTCCGCTTCTTTCATCCGGCAGGAGGCTCATGGTGAGATCGCTAATGATGGCTTTTGTAAGGAAGCTGGCAAATGAGATATAGCAGCAATGCAGACGCAATGCATGCCCACAACAAAACTCGTCGCGATACTCAGGGTGCTGGCGGCCGCCAGAATTGAGAGTTCAGCTCCCCGTAGCAGGGTTTTGATATCTTTAGAGTCACATGGGGGATTGTCAGCATTGCAGGTCCCTTTTGGGTTCCCATCCTCCCTATATTGTCAAGGTTGCCAATCAGGACCATGAAGTTTGACCACCTAATGTCATGAAGCAGGAAATTCAGCCACACAGTCAGCTCAGAAGCAGTCAGCTGGTAAACATTAGTCAAGCAGCTAGAGGCTGGGTACCCCCCCAAACTGACATGGGAGCTGAAAAGGGAACCTTTGTAGACTACCGTCTTTGGAAAGGTGTCCATAAGTTGCAACAGGCAACAAGGGAAAGGAAGATGATGAGATTGACTGATTTCGGGCAGTAGCTACCCTGAGCCCGAACCTGGTCCTCAGAATATGCAGGGTGCACGCGTGCGCGCATCTACTTGGATCTGAGCGTGCTTCTTTCTTAGCGCGACGAGAATTGCATTTCGCTCCAATGCCAGTGCTGACAGATCAATAGTGTGTCTTGTGGGCTAGCTAGGTACTTGAAGTGTGTGTTATTGCCAAGGTTGGTTGCTTGCTTACCAGGCTTCCTGTAGCTCTGCTACTGTCACTGCAAAGCAGCCCATTTTTGTATGCTCCCGCCTATCAAGACCCTCAAGAAATGGTACAGGGAATGTGTGTGCAACTTAACCCGGCAAGTGTGTCTGGTTAGAGGGGCTGCGTGCGATGCTTCCACTGGTCGTACCATTCTATGTACTCTTGTCAGGCTGAGGACCTGGCCTTAGTTTTAGGGTTTAGTGTTTAGGGCTCCCCTCCGCAAAACATTGTAAAAGAGTGTGGAGGGTTTGAATTTTTGGTCAAGTGCCAGGAAGATCTGGCTGACCCCGCGCTCCGCTTGTAACACACATTCCACCGGATATACAATGTGATTATGGGGGGGGGCTTTTCAGGAGGGCAATACAAGCAACCTCAAACTCCCTGGCTGCATTGGCTGCTGCTCACTTCCTATACTAGGTCCATCTCCACTTGCCGGTTTGCTCAGCGCGTCGCGGCAATCAAGAACAATGCCACCATCAACGAGGCCTTATTTTCAATGTTTGATGTTGGTTGTACTAGTTGGTACCTAGTTGCAGTTCTACGAGAAACAGCACTAGAAATGGAAGCAGCTCGATGGTTGCTGGGAGTACGCACTGGGAGTGACGCTGTCAATCATGCCGTTGGGACAGTTTCATGACAACCCAGGGGGGTTGAAGTGGGGGGCTGGGACTAGGCGCCAGAATTTTCAAGTTCGTGATGCCAACGGTCCAAAGTGTGCAGGAGACTCCAGGCACCCTCGGCCACATATAGGTATTTAAAATTTGCAGAAGCCCGAAACCTTCTTCATATAGAATTCTAAATTGTACATGTGCCCCCCAAACGAGCCATAGTCGAAACTCCTAGTATTGACCTTTATGTACCGAAACTAGGAGTTTAGACTATGGCTCACATGGCCGTCTAGGCCACCAACCATCTTCAGCCTCACCTTTTTGAGAGGAGTTGGATCCTGCTCTGCTGATCCGGCGCCTGAAGAAAGAAGTCGCCGAGCTCAAGGTGCGAAGGTACAGGGGCTATATCTTTACTGTCCTTTGGAATTTTAAATGTATAGTATACCCCTAAGGAAAGATCATTTTTATTATAGGTCTAAGGAAACTATATAGGGGTAATATTGGGGGGTTTTATGGGATTTAGGGTTTAGGTTTTCGGCTTTAGAGCGTAGGTTGAGGGTTTAGGATCGTGAGGTGGTGTTGATGAAGAAAATCCTGCACCACCCTATATCCTCTACTGGGGCTACCATCGAAGGGGTTTCCTTGGTTTGATGATCCCTTTTAGCATTTTAGCGGGGCATGTGCCTAGAGTAACCTTACACCCTTTCAAAATGGAAGATACCGAGCAAAAGGGTACAAAACTACATAGCCTACTCCAGTTAGGGGCGGAGTAGGGCATATGGACGAAACTTTTCAAGCTTAAGGAGTTCATCTGGCCTTGCCAGTCCTTGCAAGAGTCCAGCACAGGAACCCCCACCTTGTCTGGGCTGTGGAAGTGTTGGAGTAGGAAAAGGATGGCAGTGATGGTTCTAGTTTGGGTACTGAACTTAAGTTCCATAGCAGGTTTCATGATGACGCTTCAGCCCAATGTATGAGACTAGTGTGAACAGAAACTGAGCCGTTCACAAGCAGCCCGAGGACCCCAGATATGACTGTATATGAACCATGATCTAAACTCTTAGTATCCCCCTTCATAACCCCAATAGTAATCCTCCATATAATCCACTAGATAACCCCCTTTAAGGAGTTTAGACTATAGCTCATATGATAGGAAGACTGAATAAAAAAGGAAAACACGACATCAGTGAGACGTATGACTCCTGTTGACGATAGTAGATCAGTAGATAGCAGTAGTATTGGTCGTGCTAGTCATAGGAGTCCTGAGCACTTGTGGCGTATATCCTCCTTCTTCCAGTACCAGAACTTGGATACTGCCCCCACTCAGTAACAGTTGGATAATACTTATAATATGGTTATATATAGCCCTTAATAGGACCCCTAATATAGACTGTTACTGGGGGGGAAGTTACCATATTGGGAAGCCATATTAATTACGATAACTACCCAGTATGATATCTTAGTTCAAGTTCCTTGAAAGTAGCCCAGTCAAGTCAGGATGAGCTCACACTGCTCAATGGAGATGAGAACGCCGGGACCTTGGCTTTTACCCATGGCGATTGCCGACCTGGGTTGGGCTTGGGGACAAAGATATTTACTAAAAAGGGGCGATCTACCGGGGTTAGTAGGGAATATGGGAAATATGATAGATAGGGATTCTATATGGTTAGTAGGGAATATGGGGAATATAATGTATAGGGTTTCTATACTTTAGGGCCCTTCATTCCCAATTAAGAACCAGTAAGTTAAACTCCCCGACTGCCCGGTTTGGGTGTCGAGGCCGCTTCAGAATCAGTCTATGTGAGCAACAGTCTAAACTCCTCAAAAGAGGGTTATAAAGGAGATTAGTCATATGAGCTGTAGTCTAAACTCCTTAAAGGGGGATTATGTAGGGGACGACTGTAGGGGTGATTAAGGGGGAAGCTAGCAGTGAAGGCTATAGCTCATGTGACTTGGGTACCTGGTTGACTTTTGTTGGAAAGTGGCCCCTTGTAGTGCTCCGCTTGTGTCCCCAAGCGGGCAGCATTTGGTTCCCACTCAAGGCGGAAGTAACTGCAAAGGACTTCATCCGTTTCATAGCTGCGAGGCCACCATCTTGCACCGCAATCCTAACCTCTGAGCTCGAGACCCTAGAGCTTGTCATCCTCCAATCTAGCATTCACAGCTCCCTGAAACCCAAGGCCCCCAAAGTCATTCTTCTGTCAGGTCATACCCCAACTTCTTGGGAGAACTTGCAGTGATGTCACAGACAGGTGGATGAGCGTAGGCTTGTAAGCTGCATAGATCCTTACAAGAGCTGAGGCGGAAACCCTCACAGATGACGACAAGAAGGTCGCTTCAAGCATGATTGGCTGGTGGGCGTTGTCTTGTCGGTTGTTGGGATGGGACGGTTTCCGTGTTTGATGATGTAGTAGGGATTCAAGCTCATTTTGTAGTTCCTCCAAACAAGGGGACGCCAATATAGACCCCGAAATGCTATAGTCACTATAGTCCTTCTTATAGGGACCCCCAAAACGGTCGCCGCAATTTCGGAAAACCTCCATTTTGTACTTGCTGAACTCAGGATACCTAAGCCCTCCAGAACCCAAGGATCCTGGAATACCCTGTGTGCGCGGACAGCCAAAGTCCACCAAAAAAAGCAAGTGCGCAAAATTAAAGCATCCCCAAACCTCGGGGACTAAGACCACTACAGGGGTTATTAAGAAGGATTCTAGGATGTAGGGTCTCAACTCCTTAAAGCGGGTTATATAAGGGATTTTATAGGGGATTACTATTCATAAAAGGATTTTGGTAACCCTAACCCCCAACATCAGGGCCCAATGACTATCATATGCTGGCTATAGGGTCCTATTTTGGGGGGGTTGGGGCTACCTAAATTGAATCCCCTTATGAACTATAGGAGTTAACTAAGGGGGATATTAGGAGTTTAGGTTGTAGCATATGAGCTACAAAATGCAAAAGCGCAAATGCCAGGAGCTGCGAAATCTTGTCCAGGGCTATCTGGTGCAGCAGGACTGCTACAGCTGCGGCATCGACTTTAGAACTTCACGGCTAGAGGCGTGCACACAGGTTCAGGATATGGGCTCGGGGTTTAGGGAGTACTTCTTGGTTCTACGGCGCCGCGGTTTCTTCATCTAGTACCAAACTGCTATCCTTAAAAGGCTAAATTCTAAAGCCTCTTCAAGAATTGCCATGTAATTACCACAAACCGCGCTTTAAGTCTAATTACAGTCCAAAGTTTGGGTCGCAAGTATGAGCCCTTGATCTTGAGGTCATTGTATCCCTCTTGATCTTTAAAGCCCCGCAAGCCCAATCAAGGGCTAAGAGTTAGGCCCCATGAGCCGAATAAGGACCCAAATTCGTGGCCCAATGGGTTTAGGGTGTAGGGTTTAGGGTGCAGGCAGGTGTTGGGGCTTGCTGCCGGCCATGACTGTGATCAGGTCATGAGATGGCGCTCGATACTAACATGCAGCGCTGCCAGCATTACTGATAAAAGAGCACCATTCGAACGTGGTCACGATGGCTTGCTCATGCTTCATTTCAAATGGAGGAACGAATCCTTTTGAGAGCCTCCTGGTTTGTGGCAAATCTTATAACACTCTCCTGTGTACACGTCCAGCTCCATTTCATTTTCCATGTTCCTTTCCATGTGGTTTTCCAGTATTCCTTGCATACCCTTTATAAGACCCCAGTATAACACCATGCAAGTCCTAACGAAGCATGAGCAAGAAAAACAGGACCCGGACGCTCAATTTGTGTGCGGATCACTGACGCGATTCCAGGCTGCCTGTGTCAAAGGGGTTCTAGGGACACCTATCTATGTTATATACATATTCATATATATGAATATACGAGCTAGAGTCTACACTCCTTAAAGGAGGTTATACAGGGGAGTATCATAAAGGTTATTAAGGGGGATACCAGGAGTTTAGACTATAGCACACATAGACTCATATATGCGTGGGTACTGGTCAAAGCACGTCTTCACATATGGTCCCCCTTAAGTAGGTAGAATATGGCCCTGCCCAAAACCCTAATAAGATCCCTGTATACCCGACATTATCTACTTGAGGGGGACTATAACCCATAACAAACTCCACCATAGCCCCCTATAGCCCCTACATAGCCCCAGGGTCCCTAAGGGCGCCTCTTTTCAATAACCCCCACACATGTATATACATGGGGGTTAAATGGGGTATGGGTATCTACGTGTGTATATACATATATGTACACACATTCTACAAGAGGGTTATTGTTCAAAGGGGTTGGGTATATCATCTCCTATTATATCATTTTTCGTTACTGCATTATATACGGGTGCAGGATTTAGCGCTTAGGGCTTCGGACTGCGAGTCCTGCGGGCTCACAATTGAAAGGCTTCTGGAAACATTTGAGGATGTATGGGGGTTACAGGAGGAGTTTACGCGTTCAGGATCTGGTGTGTATGTGAGAAACTCCCAGCTTCGTGTCGTTCTGCATTCCCCTAAAACGTAAAGGCATGTAAAGGCCTCAGCCAAAGAATGCATACAGTTGAGAACCCCTGAGTCGCTAAGTACTTATAAGTGTTTATAACCTCCCTAAGCTGGGCGTCCCTCCACCGTAGTAGTGGACTCCAAACCCTAAATCCTAAGCCCTACCTACCTTGCATGGCGGGCCTGGGAAGATCCGACCCTGCTTTGGCCAGGAATGCTTCCGCATGCTCCGCCTGGAGCCTAGGACCATTACTTCGGGTTTTTTGGGGGGGGTCATTTGGATTTTGAAATGTTAGAAAACTGGGAATTTGGGGACCCTAAGTAATGGTAAGTTTATATGGGCTTGAGAGTTCAGGGTTTAGGGTTTAGCTTTTGGGTCAAGGCCCTACAGCTTATGTAGCGCTTAAGCCTAAAAGCCCAACACCAGACCTTTATCCCCAAAACTCTCGGGGCTTAGGAGTCTAGAGCCAGGGCTTGGGGTTTGGGGTTTAGAGCTTGGTTTGGGCTTCAGGTTTGGCATCTTGTGGTGTAAGAGGTCAGGTTGAAAGTTCAGGTTGATTTAGGCTTAACAGGGTTTAAGAGTCTCCGATGGTTGAAGCTCCAAACCCTCAACCTTGGGTAGCCCCCAGTAACAGTCTATATTCGGGGTCCTATTAGCAGTGCCCAACCTCAACCTTATACAAAATCTCGCATGCAGCCACCCTTGACCCCTAGCTGGGTTGCTGTTAAGGAACTTAAATAAAGTTACCATACTGGGTATATATATAGTAAATAATAGGGTTTCCCCAATATAGTAACTTAATTTAAGTTCCTTAACAGCAACCCAGTTAGCTGGTGGGAAACGGGGGGGAAGTCCAGCCTAGGTGAAGTGTACTGGCAGAACAACGCCTCAGTGCCGGCAGAGCATGGGTCCTGGGCCATGGGTTTATAAGGGTTTAGGGTTTAGGGTTCAGGGTTTAGGGTTTAGGGTTCAGGGTTTAGGGTTCAGGGTTTAGGGTTCAGGGTTTAGGGTTCAGGGTTTAGGGTTTAGGGTTATAAGGGTTTAAAGTGCAAAGTTTACGGTACAAAGTGTAGGTTTTAGGGTCGAACGTTTCGGGTTTCAAAGTGTAAGGTTGAAAGCCTAAGTGTAAAGTTTTGGGCCTACAATTCAGGGTTCAAAGTGGCAAGTTTGGGATCTACATTGGGGAGTTTAGGGCTTGAAGTTTAGGGTTTTGGGCTAGTTCTTGGAGTTTAGAGTTTAAGGTTATTTGGGTATCTCTAGGAAGTGAAGTTTGGGGTAATTTGGCAGTGAGCTGGGACCTCAACACCCACGTGAGTTGAGGCATTGAATGAAAGCTCAGGGGAGTTTAGGGTTTAGGTTGGGTACTGCCCCCCCCCCAGTAACAGTCTTATATTAGGGGTCCTACTAAGGGCTATATATATATATTACTATATTAGAATCATTATCCAACTGTTACTGAGGGGGGGCAGTACCCAAAGTTTAGGGTTTAGGGCTTGAGCACCGAGATGGCAGCAATCTCCCGTTGGGTTTGGGCATTCTGGCTTGCACCCCTTCTCGCTACTTTCGAGGTGCACTGGGAGAATTGTTTACAAGGAAGTGGTAGAATTGAGCTTTGAGTTTCCATATCTTTACTGAAGTCGAGGCAAGCTTCCTGAGCTGAATTTAGACCAAGGGTTTGGGGTCCGTTGCTGTACTTCCATCATTGCAGGCAGCTGCTCTGCGCACCATGCGTTCGTTGCGCACGGCCGCAATGGGTGCCAAATAGTCACAACTAACTGTTTCTGGTAGACGTTCTTGCGCTGGAGCCCGAGCTCTTATGAATTGGAACACGAAGGGCAGCCATCATACACATGCAAGAGACTGCGAGGAGGGTTCCCCAGACCCTGTCACTGCACAACGTGTCTGTTCATGAAACCTCTAGCGATAGGGACAATGCAAGTTTTTACTAGTATGGATCAAACTAGTTCTGGGTAATATAACTGCCCAGCTCTTTAACCCTCGATCCCTACGTTCCTCCCGTGTGCACTTCATGCTCCCTGTTCTCTTCGATTTGTTCTCCCGGCATGGTGGCACATTCATGTCTCCTGGCTCCAGTCGCGCTTGTCACATCCAACACAACAGTCAAGACGTAAGCCGCCATGTAACACGGCTTCTCCCGCAAGGGGCGTTTTAGGGGTGTAGGAAGTGGAAAGGCACATGGAAACCACTTTTTCACTCAGGGTTTAGGGTTTTGGATCATTAGTAGCCGCCCCTAATAGCGTTGGGATTAAGCGGGCGTCCCATCACGCCACCGTGAAGGCTCATGCCGGTAATTACGCTTGGCTGGGCCAACTGCAGGTGCTAGTCAGGACAGTAGACTTCATCGCCTGATAACTCACAGTCACCAGATGTATTTGTTTGCACCCTCTTTTCGGTGGTTTCCTTTGTTTAGCCCTTTGATTTCACCGTGGTGAAGAGGGACAACAGCAACAAAGACCCTTCTGGGCAAAGTTCGCTCTTCCTTCATGGCCTCGATTTTGCTTGAGGTCCTGCTGACTCAGTTTGATGGTAAACTGCTGTCAGCCCGCCCCCCAAATATAAAAACCTCCCACCCCCTAATATTCGAATACTCCTATTATATTCTAGTCTACCTCAATTGGAATTCTTAATATTAAGGGGCTGGGGGGCTGTAATATTTGGAAGAGGGGTTTACTAGTAGTTGATGCACCGTTGACGTCGTAGATGTCACCTCTGTGTCGCAGGCGTGGAATGTACAAGCAACTTGCATGGGCCTAAATGACTATCAATATCAAGTACGTAGACCTCAAAATTATGTAGGTAATTCTTCTGGCCCCAATTTAAGTATGCTCAACAGTTAACATGACGCCT
This sequence comes from Symbiodinium pilosum, assembly GCA_905231905.1. Classification (NCBI taxonomy): domain Eukaryota; class Dinophyceae; order Suessiales; family Symbiodiniaceae; genus Symbiodinium; species Symbiodinium pilosum. The sequence continues at coordinate 7,254 of CAJNIZ010004962.1, read as the reverse complement.
GCTAGTTCGGTGAGACGTGACACTTATGAAGCCTCGCCGATGAGCAGTGTCAAAAGTGCTCTTGTGGGGCTAGCTTACGTGATGCCGCATGTCAAACCCTAAACCTCCCTAAACAAGGGGAATTCTAGTTACCCAAACCCAAAAATCAGGAGCCCTGGGTCCCAATTTTAGGATTTTGGGAAACGAAAAGCCCCATGTTAACCCAAGTTGCATTTCGTTTCCAATGTTCTCCTTGGATTCTCCAGTACAATAATATACCCCTATACGTGTATGCAAGCTACCTGATAATTATATGTAGCCCTTAATTTTACCCTTATTTTGCATTGCTACTGAGTGAGGGCAGTACCCAACCTATAGATGTATGCCGGAGTGAAGGGACTGAAAGGTTCGGTTTAGGGTTTAGGGTTTTTGGTTGTTGAAAGCTGTAGCTTACCCAGGGAGCCCAATACCCTTAATCAAGGAATATATCGCGATTATATGAAGAATTTACCTTAAATCATAGAAGGAACCCTAGTACTATTTTAGGCATATTCCTTAATGAAGGGGTGTTGGGCTCCCTGGGGGACTGTACTAATCCGGGAATCCAAGTGTGGGCCTAAACTGGGTCCCAAGTTTCAGGAATTTAACTTATAGGCAAGCCTTAGTGCTTGACAGTACTTATACCCAGCATACTACTCATCAGAACCTCACCCCTAAACATTATAGACAAGCCTTAACGGTGAAAAAGTGGCCGTAGTTGGGGGACAATTTCCTGAGATCCTGCCAGCCAGGTGCCATGGATGAAGGAGAACTGCCGGATTGTCTTAGCGCCCTGGCCTTCTGAAAGAAAACTGCAGCACGTGAGCTATAGTCTAAACTGGTTAAGACAGGGTTATATAGGGGATTATATAGGGGACTACTACAGGGGATTTTTAGGGGTATACTAGGAGTTTAGACTATAGCTCACGTACCCTGTTTCCTCAGACCCCCATGTCACCTTATTCGAATCTGAATCCCCGCCCCAAACCCTTTTCCATTTTATTTTCCATTATCACCCCAGTATAACCCTAATATTACCCCAATGGGTACCCATTCGCAGATGGCGGTATGGGTTGTCTGCTGCCCCTGCAGCAGTCCGAGAGAACCAGTTCTCACCATCATTTTCCGTCGCTGTGAATCCAACCCTCCTTCACTCCCCACCAACTGCCCGCAAGAATTTTTTGATATGAGCTGTAGAACTCCTTTAAAGGGGCCTGTATAAACGATTATATAAAGGAACTACTATGGGGGTTATTCAGGATCATACTAGGAGCTTAGACTATAGCTCATATCATCCCTATATAACTCCATGTAATCCCTCTTTTGCCCCAAATACACCATAAGATTCTGTAAATCCTTATCACAGCTCAGCATATACCCTAAACCCTGAATCCTACACCTTAAACTATAAATCCTAAACCCTAAATTCCTAAACCCTGAATGACAAACCTTAAGCCCGGAGTGATTCAGGCTTCCAGCAGCCCTAGAAGACAGGAAATATTGGGGCTCTTGGGATGCTTTGCTGCATTTCATGACCCAAGGAGCCCAATACCCCTTAATCAAGGAATATATAGGGATTATATGGGGGGTTTAGATAGGGAGTATATAGGGATAATATAGGGTTTTTATAGGGATTATGTACGGGGTATATAAGGATAAGATGGGGTCTATATAGGGAGTATTTGAGGAATATAGCTTAAGTCAGGTTAGGGACCCTAGTACAATTTCGGGTATATTCCTTGGTTCAGGGATATTGGGCTCTCTGGGGAGCAGAAATGGGAGTTTCAAAACATGGGTTTCTTTAGGGTCCTTGCAGTATGATATTGGGTGCGCGTGGGGAATCTTACGGACCCTAAACCCTGAACCCCCTAAACAGCAAGTTGGCTGATGTTGTTGGGCTTGTTGTTTTTTCCGGGTCCGGGTTGCCATTCCTTCCTTGTAGGGTTTAGGGTTTAGGGCTGGCATCCAGTGAGGATGCAAGCCCGTTGGCCTTCCCACAAACAAGCAAGGTCATCAGACTTGAAGCCATCCATGCTTGGCATCACATGTGAGAGAGCAGTACTTTCGGCTGGGGTGGTGGGGCAGGGGACTCAGTAAGCATGTGTATATTTCTAGCCCCTACAAGCCATATGATAACCCAGCTATCCCCACTATTAACGTACTTACAAAGTCCCCTGACCCTTAAAACCCTAAACCCTAAGCCCTTAATACTATGGCACTTTCCGTTGTCTTTTCCATTTATCCCTATTATTCCCCATTATTAGCTACTTTCTTCGTCACCCTCCAATTAGGAGCGGCAGGAGGAGGATGAGGATAAGGTTGGACTAGGTTTAGTGTAGTTTAGGGTTTAAAGCTGCAGGGTTTAGGGTTTGGGGTGAAAGGGTTGGCGGGCATTTGGCATATTGTAAACTGGATCAGGCAATAGTCCGCCTCAAGTCCATAGAATATGAGGTATACGGAGCTGTCCGTCTGGTTTTGGTGAATTTCATATTCTAATTACTTCAGGGGGGGCTATAGGTTAGGCTGACTTAAAAGTTTAGCACAGAACACTCTAAGCTCTCCGTATCAGGTCTTGCTTTGGGTCCGCTTGGTTAGCTAGGGCACAGCTTGCAGTTCAACAGCCAGAGCTTGTCGGTTCAGGGTATATTGTAAAAATCGCAGTCATCCCCATCGTTTAACCTACTTACTTAGTCCTCCAGACCCTAAAACCCTAAAACCTAAGCCCTAAATACTACAGTAATCTCCATGTTCTTTTCCATTCATCCCCAGGAGTAGCCTTAAATGCTATACTAGCTTCCATTTCCTGAATTCCATGGGCCGCAACAAGGTCTCAGAGTTAGTGAGTGGCTGATTTCGCACGCAAAAAATGTGAGAGGAGCAGCAGCAGCAGCAGCAGCAGCAGCAGCAGCAGCAGGAGTAGTAGTAGTAGTAGTAGTAGTAGTAGTAGTAGGAGGGCCTTGTCGTGTATTTGACGGTGGTGTTTTCTGTTCATCTGCGTACAAAATCACTGGCAGGCGTGGCATCCGCAGCATTGCATGCACGAAAGTTGCCAGGGCGGCCAAACATGTTTTCTGCCGCCAACTTTCGCCTTACAGGAAGTAGTTTGCGCTTGTGGCATGAAAACTCCCCCACAAGAAGAAACATGTCTATAGGAGCGGGCTCTTTACCCCGTATGAAAAATCCCACATAAGAAGGCAATGATAAAACTAAATCGGAACTCCTCATACCTCTGGACTCGTAGGGCGTACCCTGGACTAATGGGGCGACAATAAAATTCAATCAGAACTCCTCATACCCTTTGACTAATAGGGAGTACCCTGGGCTAATGGGGTTATTATACAAGTAAATCAGAACTCCTCATAACCGTGGACTGACTAATAGTAAATCGGAACTCCTCACAACCGTGGACTAATAGGGTGCACCCTGGACGAATGGGGACTAATGGGGCATACCCTGGACTAATGAGTGACTAATGGGTACGGTAGATTCTCAATAAATTGACATCCGCCCCCCTACCAAAAATTGAAACGAGCACGCAACCACCATAAAACGCACGTTTTCAAGCAACACGAACACCCCAATACTAAGCCGCTTATGACAAGATCTAACATTGGAGAATGCCGAAAAACGGCAAAACCACACCCCCTAAAAAAAGGTGAAATGAGCACGAAACCACCATAAAGCGCACATTTTCAAGCCACACGAACACCCCAATACTAAGCCAGGCGCCCCCCCCCAGAAATCTTGAAATCTTGAAAAAGCACGAAACCACCATAAAACGCGCGTGAAGTAAAGAAAAACGCGCCGTCAAAAACGCTTTAGTTTGTTCTTAGTAGTAGTAGCAGTAGCAGTAGCAGTAGCAGTAGCAGTAGTAGTAGTAGTAGTAGCAGTAGTAGTAGCAGCAGCAGCAGTAGTAGTAGTAGTAGTAGTAGGAGTAGTAGCAGTAGTAATAGTAATAGTAATAGTGATAGTAATAGTAATAGTAGTAGTAATAGTAATAGTAATAGTAATAATAATAATAGTAGTAGTAGTAAGAGTAAGAGTAAGAGTAATAGTACATAGTACGCAGTACATAGTAATAGTAATCGTAATGGTAAGAGTCTTCTTACAGGATATCTTGAGGTACTGCAGGCTCCTCAGCCTTTGAGCTCGAGATTCCTGTGTTTTTGTCACCAAGAGGCTCAAACACTTCCGTTGCAGCTGCGAGGACTACCGTTTGACGTGGTGAAGCCAAAGTTTGCTGAGGACATCTGGGAATTCCAAGTACACTGCACGAGTACCCTAAACCCTAAAGCTTGTAGTCTATGATGAGAAACGCGGATCAGAGTTGCAATAGGCGAGCGTAGCTATGGAATGGTTAGTACAAGTTAGTAGAGGTGGTGGTTGTAGTAGTCTTACTACTACTCATGGTACTGGTGCCAGTGCTGTTGTTGCCATCATTGTTCTGGTCCGTAGGGTTGTGTTTATTGTAGTCATGTTCTGTTGTTTTCAGTTTCGGGGTCTCGCTACAGCGGCTTTCCGACCGCATGTAAGAGGTGGGTTCATGACTGGATTCGGTGCTTTGGCAGTGCGAGTTTTAATCTTGATTTGCAGCCACTGCATTCTTCACCTCACAGAAAACCTTATGGAACATTCTTCAACTCTCTAAAGGCTTTGCTGTTGCAGCTCATCTTTGCCAAGCCTGGAATTGACATTAACTCGCTTCACTCCTGAGCCCTAGGCTTGCTTCGACTTTTGTTTTCGGGATTCTGGATCACTGTAATGAAGCTACATACTGTATGAGCTATAGTCTAAACTCCTTAACGGGGGCTTATACACGAGATTATTATAGGGGAGTCTTATAGGTGCTATTGAGGGGGATATTAGGAGTTGAGACTATAGTTCATATGCTCCAAAGCCTAAACCCTAAGCCCTAAACCCTAAGCCCTAAACCCTAAGCCCTACACTCTACTCTGCTAAAGTGCAGCCTGGGGGCCACTTGCAGCGGCAAGGACCTCGATAAGTCAAAGTACACACCAAGAGAGACACTTGGAAAGATTGGATCAAGAATCAAGGGTAGGGTTTAGGGTTTAGGGAGATTGCCCTAAGGGTCCAACGACCCAAATAATAGGGTTTTAGGGTCCAAACGCCATAATATTAAAGGTATTTGGGCCGAAAACCCTATTATTTGGGTCCTTGGACCCTTAGGGTTTGATCAAGAATCAAGACTGTCTTGTTAGAGAGTGGCCTTGGGATGGAAATGTCTGTTTTTTGCCACTTGTACGTTTCCCGGTTTGCCGTATCAACATTCTGGGTCCTGGATGCAAAGCAGTGGATCAAGTTGTGCAGCTCATCAGTTGCCAAGTTGGGTGAGGAATGGAAATTGCGCAACGCACGGCTGAACTCTGAGGTACGTCATGGCCAACGCGCGCATCAAGTGCGCAGAGGCAATACTTTCAGCGCATCATCTTGCACTCTCATCGTGGGGCCGCCTACCACAGAAGCATACTAGGTACCTACAATAATAGTAATAATAGTAACATTAGTAGCAATAATAGTAATAGTAATAGTAATAATAGTAATAGTAATATTAATAGCAATAATAGTAATAGTAATAGTAATAATAGTAATCATAATACGTCATAAGCAAAGAGTACTGGGTTTTCAACACACGAAAGTACTCTAAACAAAGCTAGTTGGCACTCATAGCCACATTACAAGCTCCGGACATGGAGATTGCTTTGTTGAAGGACTTGCCCTACCCCCTCGAACGCATTCAGCCTCGCTAACTGCTTGGGACACGCTATTGCCTTGGAGTTCAAAGTCTTGAGATTTAGGTTTCTGGGTAGGCCCCTGGGATATTTCATATTTTCCCTAATGGCTTTAATAGGGGATCCTATATATTAATATTTTTCAAAGGTTTTTACGAGGCCAACCCAGGTTTGAGGGTTCCTCATGAACCCTACACCCTAAACCTTAAACCCTAAACCCTAAACCTTAATGAGGCACTCTTGCATCACCTCTAGGTGCCTACTGGTGTCTCTCGCGCCCAGCCGCAAGCTGTCTGCGGTTCTTTGGAAACTATAGGGATTATAGGGGTTCTGTAGTGGATATATTGGGGTTATATTGGGATAATGGAAAAGAAAATGAAAACTATAGAGATTATAGGGAGTCTTGCCGGATCTAGAGGAGGTACCAAACCTGACCGTGTACGAATGTGAGGCTCCTTGCGATGGGCGCCTGCCCTGCCCGACTTAGGTACACTCCTGGAAACTAACATGGAAACCCAAAAGGGGCCCTATAAAGACTACAGTCCCTCTAAAATGGGCCCTTTTTGGGTTTCCATGTTAGTTTCCGGGAGTGT
>CAJNIZ010004961.1:0-20391 GCA_905231905.1 Symbiodinium pilosum | reverse complement strand
GGGGGGGGGGCCCCATTATTAAAAAGGGTGCCACATTAAGAGGAATTGGGGGTCCCATGTTGGGGATCCCTATAATATGGAGATACTTAAGACGAATTAAGGGTCCCCATTTGAGGGTCCCTATACATAGCTCGGATTATAGCACAGGGGAAATCGAATTGGGTCTACGATTTCTGGAAACGCCCACGTAACAAATTTAATCTGCACAGGTGTCGTGCTGCTCGTTGTTCAATGAGGCTCTCGCACGGTTTCAGATGTGTGATGGAAATTGACATTGTTCGCTGGCGCCACTGTGCTCTTAACAAACCACTTGCCGCATACTGGACAAACTTCCTTGGGCCCCACTTTGCTGCCCAATTCAACGTAATTAGGGGAGCGCATAAAGACTTCGCGAACTGACATCTCGTGGCAATTGCCGGTCGCGTTTGCCAGTGTTACACAGCATGTCCGATGATGTCGACAAAGGATCTGAATTGAGCGCGACCCCCGTGCTCACTCCGAATTCTTCGAGTCTTGTTGACAGCCTGCTCATTCAGCAGCTTCTCAAAGTCCCCGGTTTCGGGACCCACAAGAACGGAAGGAACCGATGATCCAGAAACTGCGGATAAGGGTACTGTATAGGTCTCTTCCATAAGGATAGGGTTGTGGGATATATCGCTTTGAGCTACATACATGTTTGCTAAAGAATAATAAGCATACACATATATATACACACGCATATACGTGACTTATTCTGCAAGTTCCTTCCGCCCTCATAAGGCTAATCCAGACCCATCCTTTCGCGGGTTCCCCTGCCCTCTGCTCCCAAAGAAACATGGAAACTGAAAAGAGACCTTATATAGACCTTTATCCTTTTTGACGGAGCCTGTTTCCGAATCCACCTGAAGGAGGGGAAATTGGGAGAGGATTAAAGTTAATAAAAGGGGAACCTAGGTTCGGTAGAAGGGGAACATGACCATTTGCCAATCCATGAAGCACAATGTACAACGGGGCAGCTAGGCTTACCGAGGAGGCTTTATACCCCCCCTCCAGGACCCTATGTAGCCCTTTTTTATGTGTGTAAAGGGACCCTATGTAGGACTGACAACAGCCTTCCAGCCAGAAGCTCAGGGTTCCGGTCAATGTGTTCTCTCATGGTCTCTGCATGTCAAGGTGCGCGTCGGCAGACGCCCGGGTGTCGTACCTGATCCGATAGTTTCCCAAAACAGGGGAAAAGGACCCCCCCCCAATTTTTGGAAACTCCCAACTGCGACTCGGGAAAGAAGAGGTCACTCAAGCCCAGTAAGCCGCCTCGTAGAGGCCCAAAAATAGTTGCCAATATCATCTTGCGGTGTTTTTGAGGTAGCCTATATCATAACTCTATAAATCTGGGACTACAATATTGGCAAGCGTCCCTATGTAAACTAGTGTTAATTGAAGTTCCATTTTCCTTGCCATCTGGCTCGCAATAATCAGTAACTAGAGCAACTTACCAGCTGATCGTCTCAGCTGGCAAGAAACAAACCCCTACACCCTAAACCCTGAACCCCTAATTCTGGCGAATCACTTCAGGCACGTCCGACTCATCCGGCGCCATTTGTGCCTGCTGTCCAGCGTCCTTATAGACCCTGACTACTTCCCAGAAGCAAGGATGCGGCTTGCATCCGGAGTCAAACAGCCTAACCTGGACCCCAAAAGTATGCAACATAATGGCCTTTATGGCTATCAGTATGGGTTTAGGGCTATTATTTTACATACTTTTGGGTTTAGGTACTGGTTTAGGGTTTAGGGTTTGTCTGTTGCTCCAAAAAAAGTTTGTCTCCATACGGCCCGCTACATACCCCTGAGCATGAGCACCAGTAAGATGTTGCTATATCTGAGCGGTCCTCATTGTGAGACTCGACCAGAAGAGCAGACTCGACTTCCAACCTGTACTGCTGCGCGCCTAAATCCCTGTGACCCTAAGGCTCCAAATAGCCCAAGGTATAGGGTTTAGGGTTTCAGGTTAGTCGCCTTCGGGAGAATAGTTCAGACGTGTAGACCAAAATAAGCCAGATTTGTAGATTGTAGGGGCCAATGTAGGACTCATGTCTAGAAATAGGGCCCCTGGGCTACTAGCACTTCGTAGCACCATCCCATTCTCATTTACCTATGAACGCAAACAATGTATGGGCATTACTCATGAAGGACAAGACCTGAACTTTCGTGTGTCTCCTCAACCAAAGTCCGGATACCATTGAAGGCCTTAATGCCCATGTGCTGGGTTGCTGCTAGGGCACTTTCATACAGTTACTGTATTAAGGAAACCTTATTATGTACTATATACCCAATTATGGGTAGCTTCTTTTTCAATCCCTTAACATCAACCCAGTGAAGGCTCGAGCATGAGCATCGCAACCGCGGTCACTGAAGGGTTTCAGGCTGGCTGCGCACCTTGACAAAGACATCCGGGTATCCAGGCGAATGGCGTACAAGAGCAACAGGAGGAACAGGAACAAAGCCTTGGCTGACAGTGAATGACGAATGAATGCAAGCGACACTGAATCAGGGGTCTGTGCAGAGAGGTGCTCACTGAATGGTTCTCGCATTTGTGATCTATGAGCGTGTTCAGATTTTGATAGGGGGCTATATGTCATTCGCATGCAGGCAGGCGCACAGGATCTCTGCTACCGAAGTGGCGCTGCAGCTTACGATGCAGGGCACGTACGTGTAGGATAGCCAGTTGCCCTTGCCAAGATTCTCGAAACCTTTGGCGGAAAAGACCTCTGAGGCCGTGGAACACCGTACCACTTTGACCAGTGTGTCCAGCAAGGCCCCGAAGAGAGTCAGGTGAGTCGTTTGGCATAGGAGCTCTGGGCCATTGATCCCGTCCTCAATGGAAAGCAAGACGAGGCCCCTCGTTGACCAGGTGCCTTCTTCCTCATCCCAAAAAGCGCAGAAGGCGCCCGCACTCGTGGCAGGCAAGCGGATGTCGATAGGCCTTCGGGATGATGCAGGGACCATTGCATCAAAAAAACATTTTTTTGTTGACTGGACTGCCTTGCCAACGAAGCCATGGGGATCTTCCGGCCATCGGACCCACGAAAGTTGATGCTGACGGGTCGGGAGACCAGTCGGCGCCCCTCTGCGCCCTGTCTAGGCATGCCCTCCGTACCGTCTGCGTTGCTCAGCTGCTCGGACAACTCGGTGGACCCGACCGAGACGCTGAGGAGTACCAGCCCGTCAGGGCTCGCAGAAGCCGCCGCGGCCTTTTTTGGAACGACCCTGGAGTTAGGTAATTACTATGCACCAGCTTAGCGTCATCCTCGTCTAAATGGTACATAGCGCATAGCGACCGGGCGTTAATTTGTAGCAACCTGAACTCTTCATAACGCTATATGCAGGCCACGTAAAGGTATGGACATATGTCTCCTCTTTCTGGCGGAAACTGATACGTGGAGACGATGCAGGGAGCATTTAAAATTTGATGGAAGTGTACTTCGAACTGGACTGTTCTGAAAATGAATGGTGCCTTCTTGGGGCCCCGCCAAACAACACTAAAACAAAGTTCGAGGATGCGAAGCTCGATTTTTAGCAGACAAGCAGACACATTGTTCTTGCCTAATCCTTCAACATTACGAGAGCAAAAGCGCGACCTGGGCAATGACATCCACCGGCACCTGCAAATCGCATGGCTGCAGGGTGTGGTAATTTCTTGGGAATGAATTACGGATGCCATTTTAGACCTGATCGCAACATTAAACTTCGTCGCATCCCAGATGGGAGTATTATCCTGTCAATCGGCTACAGAGCGTGCTGAAAATGCATGTGCCGACAAGCATCATAAGGGCAGCTAAACCTCTTTGAGGAAAATACGCCAGTATGAAACATGCTGGAGGTGCCATTTCACTCCAAAAACTTGCAACTGGGGAAGGAGATAAAAAAGGACTGCTTAATAGCAAACAAGCCTCACATCAGGACGGGTCCCTACAACCCTAGACCTCCAACCCTGACCGGAAACCCCGGAACAACTCCCGTAAATGGGTTTAGGCTTGGACGATAAGGCCCATAAAATCTAAACCCCAATCCCCCTAATCCGTTCTAATATTGTGGAAGCCCAGTTGGCCTCCACACTCGCGTTCTCGTTAAACACCGTCAAGTTGCTCTCCAGGCTAAAGCTGTTCCTCTGGAAAGGTTTGCATGGTCTAGGGTCGTAGGAGTCTTATTTTCTGTGGACTTCATTTGCAAGCAAGCTTGGAATGCCGCCCTTAGAAATCCCCATGAGGATGCTTCGGTGCTGGACTTGGTTTCGGATGGACGTCTACTTTAACGAAAACCTTTGGATTGCTTAATCTTGACGCTGTCCTTCCCAAGGGTCCTGGTACCCAAATACTATTATTAGGATCTAAGGTACCAGGGAGCATTCAGATTGTTGTGTTAAGGACCTACAGCCACACCATATACCCTAAACCGCCTTTTATTTGAGCATCTGGACCCTTAGGCTGTCATCCTGACAGCAGGTTGGTGATCCACAGAGGATCCCACCGAAACGGTTCTACCTTGCTTCCTTCTCCCCGCTGCTTAGTTGAGGGCTGTAGGGTCCAAAGTTTAGGGTTCAGGAAATGCATACCTATGATAGCCCAGCAGCCTCTGCATAATCCCCAATGACACTCTAAATATATATTATATAACCCATTCCGCCACTCTGCTAAGCACCAGAGATTTGTTCTTCTTTCCTTTTCACGGTGTTCAGGATTTCAGCCTCCCTGGCCTTCTCATGGCGATGCGTAGAAGTAACGGGGGTCCAAATGGAAGGAAGATGGGACATTGAAGGTCAATTTACAATTTCCTTTCTTATTCACGCTTTCTCTCTTGCTTGTTTCAAAAGCTCAAACACAGCATGATGATACCATGACACTTGGTCATCAATCTCTTCTCTCTCTTGACAGAGGCACGCTGACGCAACCCTGACCACAAAGCTGCGCAAGCTCTAATTGCGGCCGGGGCGCAAGGCCAAGATCTGCGTGTTGCCGATGTTGGACCTCAAGCTTGTATGAAAGACAAGGGGTGGAAGCCTTGACGCATGGCTGTAGGCATAAACAAGAGCATAAGCCGAGTTGCTGAGACACTAGTTTCCAGAGCCCATACTTCTTTCTGGAGATGTGTCAGGCTTGAGGTGAACGAAAGAACCTACAGAAGACTCCAAGAGGCACCTGTTACTATATCCGTGAGTAGGAACATGACACGCGTGCATCTATCTCGCAATGCGCCGGGGCCTGGTATAGGTGGTGATGACCTGGTCTTCTAGGGGCCTGAACAGTAGAATGGGTTTTGGGGGTACATCCCAAAATGTGGAGTACTTTTGTTGAGGAACCCAAAAGTGTATTGGGGTCTATATTGGGGTCCTAAACAACACCGTAGCTCCGCAGGCCCTAGGGCGCCACACCCTCCAGAAATAATTCAAGCTTCTACGTCAGCGCCTGGAAGAAAATCCAAGTGGCTGTATCGAACTGGTGCCGAGAATGCCCGTCTCGTTCGAAGAGCCATTTGCCAAAGCTAGGCTAGAGATCAGTTGCCTGGCAAACTCCTCTTCGGAGCTGGCAAGGTCGTTTAGCAGCTTTGCAACAGGGGCGTTTACGACCACTTCTGATGTTGTCCTGGTTGAAGTGGAAGTAACACTTGTTTTTCCTATCGAGGAGGTGCTGGTTGAAGTTGCTGGAGAAGTGGGAGTTGAAGATCCTGTCCAGGAGGTCGTCGACGTGGGTGTGTAAGTGGTAGTTGCTGATCCTGTCGAGGAGGTGCTGGTTGACATGAGTGTGTACGCGGAGGTGCTGGTCGAAGTTGGTGAGAAAGTGGTCGTTGCTGATCCGGTCGAAGAGGTGCTAGTTGAAGTCCAGGAGGAGGAGGAGGAGGAGGAAGAGCTTGTTAAAGTCAATGTCAATGTTGCTGATCCTGAACTTGTGGATGTTGAGGTCGATGAATAACTATACATCGCGGAGGTATTGTCCACGTCCCAATACCACAGATCATCAAGTAGCCCTTGCGAGGTGTACCCCCCAAACATGTAGAAACGGCCTGCGTGTGTGTGTTCATGGTGGATCTCCAGATTTCGGGCTTTGCTCGTACGTGGTACCCCTTACCCCATCACAAAGGGGATCTGACAATGCTGCACAAATCTTGGCTTGACCAGACAATGGCCTCATAGCGCCAGTCTCAGGACTTTTCCCTGCACTCGTTGTAGGCCCTGCTAGATTTCAAGTTCACAGAGCTCAACTTATCTCTGGTTGGCTAGAAATGAAGAACGGATCCTCACAACCCTCAATAGTGCACTGTGGCTTTATAACCTGGGACGTCTAGATCTTCTCAAAAGCCAAGTGGCTATTGTTTTCGTCGAATGTCGCAGCGCCTGGTGCAGATGCGGGTTCAGCTCAGAGATTTACTCAACATATGGGACTTTAGAACTGCCTGGAAAGGACCACACAAGCTCGGAAAACCTTCCATGTAACAGGTGTTAACGGTCAGGGACCAAGTGAGCCCAGTGCCAGGTTGCAGTGCGCACTGCCTCGACACTAACAAGCCGTAAGCCACAAATCTATGAAGATGAAAGTACTGAAGTAAAACTCTGAATCCCAAACTTGTACAGGCCAACCATGATTTGCGTGGCAACATTTCAGCATCAGGGCTACTCCACGCGCCTCCCCGACCCTATAGACCCTAAACACTGAGCCCCTTCTCAATAACGGGATTCTGGTGGCCCAACCCCTAGAAACAAGACCCCATTATAGTCCGTTGATGGTTAGGGTCCTTATTGTAGGCATGGTAGGGCTGGGGGTAGCTCAGGCATTCTAGCAGGCTAGGGGTTTTCTAGGAACAAGGGTTTAGGGGTGTAGGCTGAAGGCTCAGGGTTTATGGGACTTCGGCCCCCGCTCGTATTCAAGCCTGCGCTGCGTACAGGCTTCGGGCTGCGATTAGGCGAGGCAATGGGCATTGTTAGTAGAACTGGCTGTTTATTGAGCATAGCTCAAGCCCATGGGTTCCGAGACTTTTTGAGTTCCTACTTGAGCATTAGGTAAATAAACAGACTTGCTTTCAAGTGTTTAACTCCTAGAAGCCCTGGACAGTGCTCTTCACCCGACATCTGGGCTTTTGGCCAAGGGCATGAACTTGCAATCAGCGGGGCTAATGTAGGGGGATTTAGGCTCTGGGGTTCTGAGAATAGGATTCTGGAACATGCTGTACCATAGTTATCCAAGGATTATGAGAGATCACCTTGATCATTGTGGATAGGGTTTACGGCTCTACGTTATCTGACACTGAAGCACACTCAAAATAACAATGCGCACAAGCCCTTTTGTGTGTTTGCCTAAAATCTACAAGCAGCACAACAGCCCAAATGTATGCAGACAGGAGCTGGGAAAGGCACCTTCGATTCAAATGTCAATCAGGAGGACGCTTCTATTACCCTAAACCCTCAACCCTAAACTCTGAATGCCAAATTCTGGACCCTAAGCCCTAAAACCCTAAGCTATCCTAAACCCAAAGACTCTATGCAACAGACTGGAGGATTGTACATCTTACCACCCAGTGTGAGCAGGGGAGCCAAAGAGCTACCCGTACGTGTGCTCGCGGTTTAGGGTCGAGATGGGTTGAAGGTTTACTGCGGGGCTTAGCAAGGAACAAGGGAATATATTATGTAGGGAAAATAGGATCTAGGATTTAAGGGTCATAGGGAATGAGGGAATATATCCTATACGGAAAATGTAGGGATCATTGATTATATTCCCTTATTCCTTACGACCTCCCCCCCAGTAAGTTGAGTCCGACGACGGACTAGGATTTTGGGTGCCACACTGAGTTCAAACATTGAAAACGATCTCCGTCCCTAAGGGATAGAGCAATCCTTTTTTGATAGTGTATCATATTCCCTAACAAAAAACAATAACAGACCCAAAAAGACGCTACATGGGAACCCTTGATTAGCGTGTTACTTTGGAATATCTTGCGAAGTGACAACTCATCCTTGTTTCCTTTAAGCCATTGAAGGTTTTCCTTTAGTCACAAAGCACTGATCCCTAAATCCAATGACCCCAAAGCGCTGAGCACAAAGCCCTAAAACCCAAAACAATATCCGAAAGGAGTCGCCTTGATAGCGCGCAGGCGGGCCGGTGATGGGGCCATACTCGCTCCAGCTCCCGCTTTCATTCGTGTCCGTTACGTTGTACCTGAATACAGAAGTTTCAAATGATCGAATACCCCAGGGGGTTATGCAGAAGGCTTTGCGAAAATCAGGGCCTGTACAGGAGTCCCTATAAGAAGGATTATAGTATTGTGGGGTCTATATTGCAATCCAACCGTGAGGACCCGGCTTTGGCCTCAAGGGCTTTGGGCTTAGGGTTCAGGGTCTTTGGGGTTCAGGGGCTTGGATACTGCCCTTTCTGAGTCCTTGCCGCTGGCACTCGTCCATCACGCGGATTCACTGTGCTTCGCCGGGGGGCGCACAAAATACCGAAGGAAAAGGCGCGGCTAGGTCCTTCAAATGCAGCCTGGCAACTGGAAAGCAGTGTCTAGGTAGTAGGAGCTGTCCTTTCCGCCGAAACCCAGCATGGCCTGGGCAGTGGGATTCCAAACCACGGAAGCAAAACCGCGGGCTGAAATACTGCCAGATGGGGAGAGCTCCTTCCAGGAGCCTTTAAAGCTCCAAAGGTCATTGAGTGTCGCCACATCAGAGACGCCACAACACATAAGCATCGATCCAGTTGTATCATCCCAGACCGCCACGTGCCCGGTGCGCGCGGCTGGACCCGTGGGCCCGTTCATCCAGTTATCTGGCTGTCTGTTGTACTGACGAAGAGTACCCAACCTGTTTGGGTCCTCATTCCAACCGCCGAACACAATCATGCGCTTGTTCTGGGGGTTCCACACTGCGGTGTGCTGCCATCGCTTGTCTCCTTGGTCAACTCCGGTCCTGCGGGTATCACTGGGTGTACTTAGGGGAAACGCCTGATCTTGAGCACCCACTGTACAAACATGTTTCAGAATTCATCATTACAGCAAATCATCCATGTGCGGAACGCCTATGAGGACAGACTGCACGGCATGTGCAGTAGGAACACCTTGCTCGGAAACCAGGAATTTCGCTAGCAGCAGACATCTACTTGAAGCTGCCTACTACAAAATAGTAAGTACTTGTCCGTTTGATTTTCCATCAAGTACCCTATACTAAAATTGTGCAGTGAATCTAGGACCATCATTTTGGCACTTCTTCTGGTTTGCACAACAGTTCCACTCACAGGCAATTCCACTGTAAGTAACCCATGATAGGATTTATGGTGTCCCGACCTACACCCAACGAATACACCCACCAATCTTACTACAGAACACTACATGATCTCACCCAAACCTGCAATAAAATCTTTTCCCACTGCGCACCCTAAACGGCCCTGATAAAACCTTACGTGAGTCTGAATCCTAAACCACTCTTAACCCCGCAGCCCCCGTATGACCTATAGTCTAAACTCCTAGTATCCCCCTTAATAGCCCCTATAGTAGTCCCCTATATATTGCACTATATACCCCCCCTTAAGGAGTTTAGACTATAGCTCATATCAGACTTTGGCTCATGGTCTTTAATTTACTACGTGGCACTTAGCACCCCTACTAAGGGTTAACCCTTAGGTACCTATAATAGGAATATAAGGGAATCCCAAAGGGTTAAGGGTCTAAGGTCCACGCTAAGTCCCAGGGAGTTTAGAGTTTTTCAGTTGGACGCGCAATATATACACCCACCAATTTGCCTAAGGAACCCTGCATACACTTCTCCAAGCCTAGAATGATATCTTGCCTCAACGTGAGTCCTAAACCACCCACAAGCCTCCCACGCTACAAGCCTTGAAGCCTAAACCTGCATCCCCCAAAAAATCCGACGACTTGCTACGATAACTAAACCCTAAACCCTGTTCAGGCTTATACGGTATGAAAAGCAACTCGTAGGTTGCACGGTAGTTACCATACATCGGGGGCGCCCATACAGATCATAATATACTATAACACTCTGTACAACGACCCTAGAAGTGGAATTAGGGCTTTTGGGTTTAGGGTTACCCCTCGGGTTCGGGGTTTAGGGTTTCATCATGGTGTAGACCAACAGCAGTCCAGGAGTCTGCGAGCACGTCGTAACCTGAGCTTGAGCCAAGGGTTTGGGGGCTTTCTGGGTTCCAATTTTGGGGTCTAAAGGGGTTAGGAGGGGTGGGAGAAGGGCAATGTTAAGGCGGTAGGGCGCAAGTGCAACATGAAGGTGCGAAAAGGGTGAAATGCATTACAAGTAAATTCTTTCCCATCACCAGCAGACAGGGTCCACTTTTAACAGCTTACCTTCAGAAACTTGTAAGCGCAATATGTGAGGCGTGGGCAACCCTTACACTGCCCTCCCCGCAGAACGAAGAAATCACAAGCAGCATCGAAATGTTTTCAGAAGGGAAACGGTTCAAGTCATCAAGGACATCGCTGTAGCTGCCCTGGCTCTTGATGCCTCCATACACATACCTTGGAAGAACGCTGCAACAATGGCGGAGCTGCTTTCACACTGAACTTTGCGGCTTGTAGCATTCGAATATGTGACTAGTTTCGGGGACCCGCTATTCTTGAATGGAAATGATACGTGCAGCTGACAGGTGCAGCGTCCGCGCTTCCGGATCCAAAACCATGGTTTGGCCAAACCGCGGTTCCAGCCCTGTCGAAGACATTTGTGTCCAAATGTTCCTGAGGTGCATGCTTACAGGGATATCAGCGACAACGCTCACGCCCGAAATAGTAAAAGCCTCATTCAATGAAGGCAGGGCCGATTGATGTTCCAGGGCTGTGCGAGTTTATACATGAAAGCAATTTTCTGCTCCTTTCGGGCTCGCGCAAGAAATTCTAACCCGGACAGGGCCCATTGAGGTTAGGGGGCCAACATGCAAGCGAGTTTTCTTCCTGGGATCATACTAGAAAGTCTGGAAGCTAATCTTCTCGAATCTCATGGCTTTCAGCATTGAGGTTCCAGGGCTGTATGAATACAGATTTCAACATACAAGCGAGTCGATGGTGTTCTGGGGACTTTGCTACACATTTCAAAGCTAGCTCTTCTCTACTGAGCTATGATATCCAGTACTAGCAAATCTGAACAGGACCCATTGAGGTTCAAGGTCTCTGCACTAGAGTAACGGATGTAGGTTAGGGTCGGTTGGGGTTTCTGCGGACAAGGGTCAGCAAGCCTCAGAGTCACTAGAACTCATCTTCAGGACTCAAGTAGATGCTGAAAACCCACAGCTTCCGGCTGTGAAGGAGAAGGCTAGTGGAAGAAGCTGCTGCAGGAACGTCCCTGGAGAATCCTGTCCTTTTAGGGGCCCCTGGCTTTCGTCGAGAGTCGAAGCGACATTGTAGAAGAACATCCGGTCAGAGTTGGATTTGTTTGACTGGTCACCGCCGAACATGAAGAAACCTCAGGCAAGGAAACCGCCAACAAAAACAGATACTGCTCTCAGAATGCAGACCACTTGGAGCTATGTAGGGATAATATAGGGGTTGTATAAGGATAATGGAAAAGAACATGGAAGCTACTAAACCCTACACCCTAAACCCTAAACCCTAAACCATGAACCCTTAGTATGGGCAGCAGTTCTAAGAGCACCAAGCAACCACCGCCATAAGGATTCCAAACCATGGAGTGCTGACCTGGGCGTTGTAGGGTTTAGGGTTTAGGGTTTGGGGTTTGGTTTTTAAGGGTTTGTAGGATTTAGGGTTTGGAGTTTTGGGGTTTAGGGTTCAAAAAGGGAGGGTGGTTTCAACATATGTCTCTACATGGCTTTCCCTCTGCCACTCCAATCATCTTTTGGGTAAGGGAGTGCGAAATAGGTTCTGAATCGGGCGAAATAATTTCTGCGTCGTAGTTTCTGAATCGGCCTAGTTTCTTGCATCTGTACTAATAGTTTCTGAATCGGTGCCAATAGTTTCTGAATCGCAGTTTCTGAAACGGTGCAAATAGTTTCTGAATCGGTCCAACTATTAATAGTTTCTGAATCGTAGTTTCCGAATCGCGGATAGTTTGTGAATCGGTTTTCAATCGTTTATATAGGGGATTAATTAGGAGACTACCATAGGGCGACCAATATGGAGGATTTGCGGGGTGGGGGATTCCAAGCTTTCTTGCTTGGGAAATAGGCCTTATGGTAGATCAAATAAAAAGGCTGAGGAATTGCAGGCCTCAGAACTTATAGGTTTGGGTCTGAGGGCCTTTGATCCCGAGGCCTTTCGCGTGCTATTCCAAACGCTAGCAACTTAATTGCGTGCCAAATCGCCAGGATTTCAAATCTCTAGCGTTGTCAGCAACTAAGATATGAGGGAATATGGGAGTATAATCCCTATATAGACCCCATCTAATAGATTCCCCGATTCTCTACTAAGTCCCAACAAGTTAAGGATGCAGGGGTCATGCGACTGGCTCGATGGAAGGAACCCGAAACCCTAAACCTTGGCTGAAGAATTCTCATCTGCATTTGCTTCCAGCCTACAGCTAGACGCGGTGCAATCTGCCCTCCCCCAAACCGACATGAACCATAGTCTAAGATCCTTGAGGAGGGTCATAAACGGGATTAGATGGGGAACTACTACATCAGGATTATCAAAGGGGATGCTAGGAGTTTAGGCTATGGCTCATATGGAGTCCCATGTAAGCCCCCGTGAAGGTCGGTAGTTTTTATGGCCTCCATGTGCCTCATGTGAGGTTCCATATTGGTTTGGGGGAGGGTACTGGTTCACTAGATTGCAGGGTGCGGGGTTGCTGGATCGGATAGGTGTTGGCGAGCCAAAGCAGGATGCCCGGATAGTATACTATATCACCACCAGATCCCATGGTCATCTTCTTGTCGTCTACGCTTCACCCAGGAACGACCTCAAGATCCCCGAAAGCAGGCTCCCAAGATGTCCGAAGCCCTTCCCATAAAAGCTGCAACACCTCAAATGCTTCCAGTGGCTCCGGGCCGGAGGAGGTGAGCTACTGCCACCTGGATGTACTTGCACCCAACCGTTCGCAGCGGCCAGAATGACCAGCCATGCGAAACAACTAATCTGCGTCAGGAGCATGGTCACTTGGAGGGCCAGACTTCGCAGACAGAGTAGGGTGTTTAGCCCTGAAGAAGACCCCTAAACCCTAAGACCCTAAACCCTAAACCCGAAACCCCTAAACCCTAAACCCTAAGACCCCTAACACAGCCGGCTTCCCAGCCAACTCCTGACCCTCCCAAGGTCTGGATGTTAAAAATCGGGGGAGGCCTTCGGGCTTTACTTCTTTTCCTGTGAGACGACACTTTGAAGCAAGTGGACTTGAGGGTTTAGGGTTATAGTCCCCCTTAAGTAGATAGAATATGGCTTTGGGATTAATAAGATCCCCATATACCCCATATTCTATCTACTTAAGGGGGACTTTAGGGTGTATCAGCATCTCTTTAGATCCTGGGGCTCCCCTCTATACCATCTATACGATCCGATCACCAAGTCATGTTCAGGTTCAGCGGCTGCTGCAGTATGTTCTTAAAGCTCATGTCAGGTAGGTTAGATATGTTCATTCCGTAAACCCTAAACCCTTGCCTCAGGCACTCCCCCTTCTGTGCAAGACCTCCCTGACTGTGAACCAAATTCTGCCAGGAATCCAGTTGAGGGCTTAAGAACTTCGTCTATAGGGCTTGGGGCCCCTTTGGAGGTTTTACAGGGTTTGATAGAGGTTAAGTAGGCATTGTAAAGCGATCATATAGGAAATCAAAGAGGGATTATAACCTTCATGGGTAGCAAGAAGTGGGGTCACAAGCCTCCGCATGTAGGTTGTAGAAGTAGGTTGTAGCTGCAATGCAGTGACCCTGCATTCTTGTGACCCTACTTCTTGAGAGCTATCCATAAACCTACCAACAAAGCTCGGCGGGGGAAAGTAAGCACGCATAGCCGCTTCGAACTGACATATGGAACCCGACTGCAACGTTCACTTTGGACACTGTGAGGAGTTTGGCATTCATCGCATCAGGATATACCCTAAACCCTAAACCTTCTTCTTTTGGGTTTGAGGGTCTGGGGTCTGTATGGTTTATTCACAATCAGCTGAAAACTATTGGCCCAAGGATGTCTGTGCTTCCAGGCCTATTTGGGGCATAATGCACTACGTGCGTCTGCTTAAGAACCTCCTGAACCAGTAGATTCTCATTAGATTAAATACGGTCCCTAATATTTACTTTAGGGGGGGAGCTCCGGGGAGCTCCTTAATTTTATTAATGTTAGGGGAACGATTAGTCTACACTTCTAGTATCACCCTTAATAACCCCTATAGTACGCCCCTATATAATCCCCTTTAAGGAATTTAGACTACAGGTCATATAAAGCTAACACCCCAAACCCATAAGGCAACCTTTCCTGTGGAATGCCTCTGGCTGATCCAGGTTATGAATCGCTCTACCAACGAGCCAGTCATAACAGGGCCATACTCGAGCTTTTAGGGTTTTGGGTGGAGCTCGAGCCGATGAAGAATTTAGGGTTTAGGGTTTAGGGTGAATACAATCATACAGTGTAAGGATTATAACGGAACAGTACTGGTACTTTTCAGGCATCCCGCTGTACCTTGTTGCGCCTGTTGCTGGAGCCTGTTGTAGATGGAGACTGCACTAGCCATACAAGAGGGCTTCCAACTCTTGGGGGGCTTCGAAAAAACAAAAAAAAACCCTAAGCCCTTGGGACCTTCATGAATATGGGGAAGACAGATCGACTATGGGTCCCTTTTCAAGGACTCTCTATGGGTGACTTAATGGAACTCACGCATCTTCGATCTCCCCCACAACCAATTCTGAGCGGGAGCGCCCATGCAAGCTCCAAAAAGCATACGCTGGCGCCCTTAAACCCTAAACCCTAAACCCCTAAACCCTAAACCCGAAACCTAAACCCTAAACATCGTTCAAAGTTTCATGTCTTAGCCTCAAGGGTCGGAGACTCTGCAGGTGGCAGCCCACATAATTCCCCATAAAATCCTATATGATACGCTGATATGCTGTAGCTTCCATTTCATTTTCCACTTGATTCTCCAATATCCTTTAACACATGTAACGTACTGGTGTGGAATCCTCTCATGAGCTACCGATCATTTTGAGGACACTTTTGTAGTGCACAAACATGGCAATCTTCGTGTGCGTAAACCGGGAGCTTTGCTAGACCTTGGACTTATTCTTTTTTGGGCTATGTGCAAAAATCTGTACAACAGCAACCCCCCGCCAAAAAAAAGTATCAAGGGTTCAGGAAGCCTCGTTTGGACCGTGTTACATCCCTCGTAGTAGGATGGTAGTATTTGAGCCCAAGCCCTTCACCCCAAACACGAGACCCCCCAAATGGATAGTTTGGGGGCCCCTCAAAAACTAAGTTTTTTTTGCTGCATAAGGATTATAATTTCAGGGCAACGGAAATTGAAAAATGATTTCGAACCTACACGCGCAAACTGTAATGGGCTTCTACAAGGAGCCCAGCAAGAACGCCGAGGCCTCGAGTTCGAGACGAACTCCGAACTGGTCTGCCAACCCCTCCAAAGCATAAGCCTCATGTCTCGGTTATATTGGGGTTATATTGGAGTAATATTGGGAAAATGGAAAATGGAATGGAAACTACAAAGGTTTAGGGTTGAGGGGGTTAGGGTTGAGGGGGTTAGGGTTTAGGGGTTGAGGGGTTTTAGGGTCAAGGAGGGTTCAGGGATGAAGGTTTACACCTCCTGTAGGCTTCAGGGGGGTTTAGGTCACATTGTGGGAAGTCTAAGGTGCATGGTTCAAGGACCAGGGTGTGGAGTTTCGGGGTCTACCCTGAACCCTGAACCCTGGTTTAGAGGATCTAGGGTACGGGGCTTGGTATACTTCTTGATTTGCGCGTTTCACCACGTGCGCGGTCCCATGCTGGTGTTCTCCGTATCGTTCCGGATGATCACCGAAGGGCTTAATCAGGGTAAGTAGGGTTTGTCGTTTATGCATGGTCTTGAGAGGAGATCAATTATCAGGCGCCTATCCCATTGGAATAGGGATTTTCTCCTCATGATCCCGTGGCCCTTATATGAATACGTTGCTTAGGCCACCCCCTTGTTGAGAAAACCCGGCGAATCCTTGCGATAACTGGAATGATTGCAGGGCATCATCGGGGCCAACCAGCCAACAGCTGGGAGGCAACTTAGGGGTGCAGCTCAATTATGCTAATATTGCTAGGATGCTGTGTAATACAGCTACCCAGCACGTGGCTGCGGGTTCCCTGGACCGTTGAGAACTAGTTATTCAACATCCATGTCCCCTAATCTTGAAGGGGGTTCGAAGGCGGGGGAAAGAGGAAATATACTATAACATGAGCCGTAATCTAAACTCCTAGTATCCCCCTTCATAGCCCCTATAATAACTCCCCTACATATATAATCCCCCATATAACCCCTCCTTTAGGAGTTTAGACTATAGCTCACATAACATACCTTGGACTCCTTTCCAAGGCATGCCTCTGGGGTGTGCTGAATATTTCCTAAAAACATAGCAGCCGGGCTTGAGTTTGGTAGTTTCCACACAAGGGAGACTCCATATAGACTCAAATATGCTCTAGGCCCTTTTATGCAGGACCACCCCCGCCCCCCCCCCTCCCAAAGAGTATCCCTAATTTTTGGCAACCCTAAACCCTATATATATATATGTATATGTAAATATATATATATATGTAGATATATATATATACACATATCCCCTACAGCCCCGTTAAAAGGATACAATGCCCTGAAATGTCTAGCCTTTGGCTGTCTTTGTGTATGGCCGTCTCTAAAAGCAGGGACCCCTGCAATTCACGATTTTTCTGGCTTGCTGTTGAGGAACTTAATCTAAGTTACTATTATATTGAGTGTGTATATATATATATACACACCCATTACGGTGACACTTCTAAGTTCCTTAACAGCAACCCAGTTTGAGGCTGGAGGCTGGGGCTTCGACGATGTTGAGGCTTAGCCACGAAACGGGATGTCAAAACACATTTCCCAAACTGCTGAGTGAAGGTTACCTACTCATGATGTAAGTTCCGGCGACTCCCTTCAAAATGGCATATGCCTCCCCAAGCCTCAAAGTTCAAGTAGGATCCAAACTCTTGATGCACACGGCCTTGATGATGGAGGACTGGCTAAACCCAAAATCCTTAACCCTAAACCCCATTTTACGGGTTTAGGGCTTAGGGTGGCTTAGTTGGGAATGGGGGAGTGGATCCCAGTAGCAACTAGCTAAAGCTCGATAATCATCTTCCAGTCCCCTCCATGATTTGAATCCTGCCTGAAACCCTACCAACAACATTTGAGGTTTATTTTAGGGTAAAGGAATCATTCTACCTGTACCCCGAAAGTTGGTAGAATAATAGCCACCAAAACCCAGCCAACAATGCCATTATTCTACAAAATATTTGTGGTTTAAGGGTAGCTGCTTCTTGGGGATTTATAGCAAGTAGAAGTACATCATTTTCCGGTCCTTGGACCTATAGTTACACGTGTACATACATACATGTAATACATGTATACATATGCAGATGCCCCTTACACAATTATCAACTCCTGTATTCCATGTCATGTCCCATGTAATGTTTCAATCGAACCCTAAACCCTAAACCCCTAAACCCCTAAACCCTAAACCCCTAAACCCTAAACCCCTAACCCCTAGACCCCTAGCCGCCTTAACCCTTCACCCCTAAACCCTTTTTTGCATCAGGGCCTCATTACTGCCTGGATGCGCACTCACACCCTAAACCCCTAACCCTTAAACGATTCTGCATCCTGAGCAGGTCTAATCTAATCGGTGGCTCATGTGGTGGATGAGTCCGCTGCCGCGTGCTCTGCGGGCAAGGCCTGGCGTGTTGCAAGACTCCACAACCTTGAAACTGCTGGCAGGTTCTCAAATAATTTCAGAAGATGAAATTCAGCTAATTTGCGACAATTTCTGTGAATTCTTAAATGAAAGAATACATGCGAGGTGAACTCATTATATTTTGCCGAGAAGCGCAGATGAGCCCCATGCACAACCCCGTTACGGGGCTGGTAGTGTAGGGGGTCTGCACCTAAACTCTTGTCAGTGGTGTCTGCTTGGCGATTCGAGTTTGGTCCCTACAGTGCTTTTTGGCTGACCAGACTGAACGCCCAATACCCAAGTACTGGAATCTAGTGGATTTGAGGCGCAGGGCCTGAGAAGATCTTAAAACATCCAACGAGGCTGTGCCTTGGAGCTTTGGAGGTCCAGGGAAAACAACTCCTCTCTGAAGGATTTATGGTGCTGGGATTTGTAGAGCTTGGGCTTCCGCAAGCGAAGCGTGAAGATATGTTTCTTAGGCGCAAGTGCAAGGTATGCAGTACACCGCTGAGACCTGGCTACTCCGACTGCTGTCTGGCTGGATATAAAGCCTATGAACATCTGAGAAGCCTGTAGCAAAACCTTCTGACCTCAATGTGAAGAGCCGTGAAACGGCTGGCACCAGGGTGCCCCCTGTGCCATGACGTGCACCCTTGGCCCCTCCTAAGACAACAAGGATGAGCCCTACTTCTCAAAGAAGAGTGACCAGCAGGATTCATTGAGGGGTTAGCGCAGGTACGCGTGCCCTTACTCAATCTTGTCTTGCTTAGAACCTGCTTGCAACACGTCCAGGGGCCCGCTTGGCTAGACCTCTATGTAAAAGTCATAGTAGGCATCACCAAAGACACCCCATAGCAACCAACGACATACCCGATCAAGGCTAGGGGCAACCACCACGTCGGCCATGCCTAGCAGAAGGCGCCCCGCATTTCCGTGACCCAAAACATGATACAAAACTCTACTGAATCTCCTTGGCGCTTAGTATGGGGACTCCCCAAAGGGTACCCCTAATGTTGGGAAACCCTAAACCCTTTAAATCCCGATATATCCTTACATTCCCCTATAGAGAATGGTCCGTAGGGACTACTCTTCTTGTTTTTATAAGGTGCTATAGGGATCCGTCGCCTCATTCCCTACCAAGCACCAGGTACTAATGTTATAGACTAAGCTGAGCTAAAAGGAGCTAGACGACACTGGTGGGTTGCGCCTTAAGCTTAGGAGCCATCGTCTAATCTCCTGGTATCCCCCTTAATAACCCCTTTTTAGCCCCCTATTAACCCGCTTCAAGGAGCTTAAACTATGGATCATATGAGCCCTACACCCTAGCCTAAACTGGCCTTCTGGCCCGGCAGAAGAGCGCTTGTCCAGACCTGGACATCCAGACGTCTGGCGGATCTGCGTAAGAACTGCACTAGCTTGGTATATAGGACAACCTGACTTTTCAGAAAGACTCGCACGGATAACTTTCAAGACTTTAAACTGGAGATCCTCAGTAGGATCCGGAGATACTTGATTTACTTAGAGTCACGCAAAGCTAGCAAAATTTCTATTTCTCCACCGTACGGTACCCACCACTATCATCATCTGCCCACGCAGTCCCCCGGCTCCAAGGACACTCATCATGGGCCAACCTTAATAAGACTTCAAGCTTACAACCATAAATTTGGTCAGAACTTCTTGCCTTAACTTACTGATGCTTACCCAGGAGTGGAACCCTAGACTCTAAACCCAAAACCCTAAACCCTGGTGTTCAGAGGGGGGAAAATGGGATTGCAGTTATAGGGGGATTCACTCCGCCACTGAAAGTGGACTTCGGTAACCCAAACGCCCCAAAAGAGGACCCTAACCCCTAACCCCTAAACCCTAAATCCTAACCCCTAAACCCTAAATCCCTAGTTCTTGACTTGAGGCTCCATGGAGCACCCTTATATAGGGGATATATAGGGGTATAGATTAGGGTTATAGCTATTAGGTTATATAGGCATATTGGAAAAGAAAATGGAATCTACTGTATGGGTGGTTGTCAAAATCTTGGTCCCTTTTTTGGGTACCCTACGTATTAAGTGCCGTATTATAATAGGGATCCAAAAATGGAACACCCAGATTCATGTGACCGTAATGGGGTCCTTATTGTAGGGGCTGGGGTTGCGACAATCTTGCTATTTCATCTTTGAATGGTTGTGGTTGGACTCATCACATTCCGGGATATTTCGGCTGCTTTCAACCAAGATGCCTCTGTGTTCCATGATTACTAAATGCGCCTGCGCAACTGCTGTTTTTAGTTGCCTTGAGTGACCCCTCGACAGTCGCTGAATGTCTTCAAGCCAATAACCACCCTGAACTCCACACCTTCACATGTAACCCCGCAGACTCCCTACTACTGGGTTGCTGTTCAGGAGCTTAATTTATGTTCCTGTATTGGGGGAGACTTGCAAATTACAGTATATGTGTATTCCTGTCACGGTAACTTAAGTTAAGTTCCTTAGCAGCAAGCCCGACTAACCACCCTAAGCCGTAAAACCCTAAAACC
>CAJNIZ010004960.1:8536-19058 GCA_905231905.1 Symbiodinium pilosum | reverse complement strand
ACAACAACAAAACAAAAAAAAAAAAAAAAGAATCATCCTATAGAAGGAGCCTTGACCCAAAACTCATAGCCGGCCCTTAGCCGCACACAGCCAAACCAGTGAGCTCCAAGGCCCCCAACTGTGGTCCCTGCCCCTTTTTCCTGCCCCTAAACCCAGATCCTTGAACTGAGGTGGCAGCTTGGGAGGCCCGGGGGCAGGCGGCCTGGCGCTGAAATATGGTCTATGAGCATGATCAAGATTCCATATCGTCGGGATACTATAGGCGCCAGATGTTGCACTTTCTCCAGCCGTCGCATAACGCTCTATGATTCCCGCGTTCTGCTGATGCGCTGCTGACGAGGTATACTACACTGACACTCCTCATCTGCTCCTCAAGGAAAGAATGTCTTCCTGTTATCCGTGCTCCTTGCTAGGTGTTGCTACTGGGACGAGGACACCCGTCGAGGTCTCAGCCGGGCGGTTTGCACTTTGGGTCAGGTCGATCAGGCATCTGATGTGCAGAAAATCTGGTTATCTGTTGCGGTCTGGTCTTCCACTCCCATTATGTAAGAATGCTTGTTGCAATCTGGGCTCTGCAGGTGCGTACTGATGCCTTCATACAGTTGACATCGCTTCTGCAACTTGGGCCGCGGCTTTGGCACCGTCGCGGCTGGAGGCCTGGTTCTGATTGGCAAGTCTCTTGCTGTCTGCCCGACAGAAATGTTTGTACAGAGCCGTCTTAGATCTTAGTGTCTTAGTAACTTAGTGTGGTAAAACAATTAGGAATGCCCGCCATGCTCAGACCCTGACATAGGCGCAGCGGAGGCACCTGGAGGCCTGCATGCATTGCGCACTACCTTGCTTTCTGCTTCTTGCCTTTAATTTGTTTCGAGGCCTTAAAGTTTACAACTCTTCACAATCTGCACGGCTCTGTTGCAGCTAAGCATAAGGATTTTGTCAGGCATCGACTTTGGCAGCGTGGCATCCGCTGGCCTGCGTGCAACAGCTGACCAGTCGACTACAGGAAGTGGCAAGATTTGGTCCATTGAACCCCGCACCAAGAGACAACCCTGCTGCAACATGTTGTGGGCGTCTCCACATAGCAGGTAATTCAAACTTGCAGATGGGCTCCAGGCTTTGGCACCGGAACTGCTGCTGCGGGGGCCCTGACGCCATTTGCGCACTTGTCACATAACAGAAGAGTGGTGGGGGCATTGCCTTCCCGGTTCGCCGCTCGCACTTGTGGCCTGCAAGCAAGGCGGCAATGGCAGGAATGCAAGTGAAGAACGTAAGGCCACTCAAGTTGATGGAGCTCAGACAATCATTGGCCAAGCTGCAGGAGGTTGCGGCGTCTGGGGCACAGTTGCTGCTGGTGCTTTGGGTGGTGGGGGAGCTTTGGAGGTCGCGTCAGAGCTGGATGAGGTGGAAGGGTTTGGTGTGGGATTGGGAGGCGGAGCGCTCAGTGTGCTGGTAGTCTTTGGCACAGGCGTTGCTGCAGGTGGTCCGGGCAATGTTGGTGGTGCAACTGGTGGCTGGGGAGAAGCCGCGGGTTTTGGCGCTCCAGCTGGACCCAGCACCGTTGCTGATGTGTCCACCGACCTTAGACAGTGTAATATCAACCTCATAACGGGAACGACCGTACCCTAACCGCAAAATCTCAATCCCAGCATGTAAGAATGCATTGTAACATCTGCGCCGCACCAACTTCAACCAGCCCTACTTGCTCCAGTCACTGAGGCGTTGTGCAGGAGGGCCTGTGGAGATTCAGAGCGGCAGGCTTGCGGCGTGTTTTTTGTCAGAAACACCATGACCGCATCCACACAACTCAGGCCCGGACGCCGAAGCAGCGCGTTGCAGCTTTGGCTGCACCACTGCTGGGGCTGCTGGTGCTCCAGCTTTGGCAGCTTCTGGAGGCCCAGTGGGAGGAGGCAGTGGAGGCTGAGAGGCGGTTGTCATCGCTGGCTTGGAAGACGAAGCTGCCGCAGAAGGAAGGGCCAGTGACGTGGATGATGCTGCTGCTGCTGATGGTGCTAGCGTAATTGCTGGCACACTGGTTGCTGGCTCAGATGCTGCCTTTGCCTTTGCCGCTGCTGGCGCTGCTGCTAGTGCTGCTTGTGCTCCGACTGCTGCCCCAGATGGAGCAGGTGCTGTTCCAGCCGCTGGCACTGCTTCAGTCGGAGGAGCAGCAGATGCTGTTGCCGGGGCCGGGGCTGCCATCAGGTCTGGGCGACACCGCTGAAGGAAGGATGCCAGCCCCCCTACAAAGGCACGCCTGGTAAGTGTGGTCTGAAGTTTTTCTCCCGGATCTTTTTTTGGAGGCACACTGAGCACCGGTGGTGCAAGTGGTTGCTCAACCTTCCCTTCAGCCTGCGCCTTATCGACCTTTGGCTTCTCCTCGGTAAGGGATGGCCGCTTCGCCCGTTGAGCGTCCTTCGGGGACAGGAGCTCACCCCATGTCAGCTCTAAGTTGGAAGGCTCTGTGTTCTTTGGTTTCCGCGGCCGCGTCCTTTCGGTAGCCATGGAAACCATGAAGCGCACCCTTTCCTCTTCCGTCTGACATTGGGCAAGCATTTCCTTCAGTGCTTTCTGATATGCCGGTGACATGGCACCCCAACCAGGAGTGGCCTCAACTTCGGCAAACTCAGCCGGGGAAGCCTCAGAGGCTTGCGGTCTGGCCTCTGGCAGATCCAAAGGCTGCGGCTTGGGCTGTGCCTTCGGAGCCGCGGTCTCCGGCTCTTCTGGCTCCGATGGCTCGGGCTGTGTGAGGGCCGGGATGGTTTCTTCACTGGGCTGCGGCTGCACCGAAGGTTCCGGGGAAGGCTGGCGGCTGGGGGGCGCCGCCTTAACCTTCTCAACCTTCACGATCTCAGCGGGCGGCGCCTGAAGACAATGCAAGGCTTTGGGCAAACACAGGTAGTTGCATATTTCTGTTCAGCAGTCACCAGGCCTGCGTTGCCACTGGAAGCTTCCTGAGTAGATCAGCTGCTTCCAGACTGGCGGCTGTTGCTTTTGACACCTTGCAAGTGTATCAAGTGGCAACCACGAGTGGCAGCCATGTCAGCACAGCTAATTGAGAGGCCTGGATAGCTGAGTGGAAGTGGATTTTTATGGATCATTGTACATGCATACAAGGAATACGATTTCCTACAATCTTACTACGCTGTAGGAATTAGAATATGGCTCCTACTATCACTACGCCACAATTTTCATGACTCGTGGAGATCCTTCCTTACTGGTTCTTCGTAGGGAACATGCCAATATAATCCCTATATAACCCCTATATAACATGTACCCTTCTTCCGTACCAAGAGCCAGTAAGTTTCATGACTGTTGGAGATCCTTCGTATCTGGCCTCAGCCTGTTGCGTCGCCAGCTGCTGCTGGAGCTCCTTCGCATCTAAGCAGCCGGGGAGGACAGCCGCTGCTGCTGTAAAGCTCTGCTTACTTGCTTGCACACGATACCCTATTACAGTAGTCTCCATGTTCTTTTCCATTATCCCTATCTGTAACCCCAATATACTAGGACATAGACACACAAGTATACATAGACACACAAGTATACACATCTATTACATGCAGACATTAATGCAGATTTAGGGTTGCATACAAACTCGTAGAGAAGCCCGGGGCTAAAATCATTGGCGATTGCTGTAGCAACCTTCTGAACCCAGACGGGCAGGAATGCCAGCTACCTCAGAATGTTAAGGGGTAGTTTGTGCTACATACTCTTCAAATCTGGATTATCCATGCAGACCCCAAACGCCTGAAACACTTCTCTGCATAGAAGCAGAGGCAGACACGCCATCCTACCCCGTGCTGATTCCCTCAACCTTGGCCCGGGCTACCATAGATCCAGTGAGGGATCCCTTCTGTAGAGCCAGAAACTGGGGGTCCCTAAATCCAACACCTCGCCTCCTTGATCATTGCTTGGAGCTGCTTCAACATCTCCGCGGGCTCCGGCCCCGCCCGCGGCGTGGGCGGGGAAGGGCTGGGCGCCTGGCTCCAAGGAGTGCTGCATGGTGACTTACCATGATAGTAATAATAATAGTAGTAATATTAGTAATACTAATAGTAGTAATAATAATAATAGGAATAAGAATAAAAATGTTTCGAGAAGGACCACGAAAGAGACCCCTGCCTTGTCTGCGAGCAGCTTCTCGGACGCTGCGTGCGCAGCTTTTTTGGCCACATCATCCAGAAGCTTCCTTCATTAGCTACTGCGAGGAGCCCTAGGATGGCCTGAAGGGACCCCTAATCCTATGACCTTGTGTACCCTTTATATGGTGCTGATATTATTCCCTAGGAGGGTCCTACGTCCTGAAGCCCCTAGATTCCTCGCATTGTTGTTGCTACACGCATCTCTGCTGCCACTTTGCCAGTGGCTGGGCTATGATTTTGAGAGTCAGGTTGCACAGAGTGCTCTGAATTCAGAAGTCGAATACTTAATCTGAAATGGGTTGGGTACCAGGGGATGGGACTTGCGGTGCAAGGATGTCAGAAGGTCTAGGGCAGTCTGGGGCTGACGAGGGAGTTAGGACATTCAGGTTCCTGCATCCACCCCCCAAACCCGTAAACCCCAAAACCCCCAAAACTCTAACCCCTGAATCCTAAACCCCTAATTACACCTTAAACCCTGAATCCTAAACCCCTAAGAGCTGAACCCCACAGTACCAGAACTCCTCGTCTCTTCATGCAGATCCACTATCCTGCCAGGTTCCCCCAGCGAGCTCTACCAGCAAACTGGCTTGCTGCTCAGGAACTTAAATCCTTGTATTCTTTCTATTGCAGTTTCGGGGCCCCATCCTGTAAGAGCCTGGATAACCGCGTTTGGCATTTCGCATAAAAAACCGGCCACAACTCAGATGGCTTCGCTACCAGGGGCCTTCGATCCATCCTCTTCTCCAGCTCCACTGGATCGAACTCTGGACCTGCTTGGAGCTTAGAGGCAACTACAACCCAAGCATGAAGAGTTACATAATTCGTATATCATTATTAAGGGGTATTTTCTGCTTGTGCAGGCGTTATTAAGGGGCGTATAGGGCTTAGGGAAATCGGATCCCAAGCTCTGCACTTATAACCCAAAATAACGGCCCACTCATTTCCGTAATAGGCTCACTCCTGGGTGTTAAGTACCAGTTATCATTGTGTTACAATTGATCCTGAAGCTCCAAGTGCTCCAGGGGTCTCTGCTCCGAACTGCGGAGGTTTCAGTAAGTTGGCGAGAGGGGTCCCTTTTTGGGGGATCCTTATAGTAACGACTATGATATCTTGGGGTCGAAATTGGGGTCCCCTCCCCATTTATGCAAGCTACCCCGTACAATCCTTCTTGCTGCCTGGCTTGCTGTCAGCGCTGAATTATTCCATTTATGATCATCTCTGTGTTCATGACGTGGCAGCTTCGAAACAGCATGTGGCCAACCGCCTTCCTGATTGTGGAAACGCGGTCCTGGAAAAACCAAGGTTGCCAGCTGTCATGAACTGAGGGGCTTGCACTTGTATCCCTATATAACCCCTATAATTCCTGTAGTTTCCATTTTCTTTTCCATTATCCCAATATAAACCCTATATAACCCCAATATCCCAATATTACCCCTATGTAACCCCAATATACGTAATCTACTCAACCCAAGCTGGTGTCAGTACTAGTCCCCTCCTGCGCCTTACCACTCCGACCGCTACCACTGCCACTACTTCCAGCTGTACTGTGCCATTGAAGACTGAGAATGGAGGCCTGACCCCGAATGCCAAACATGTCTGCTAATCTCTTTATATCCCCACATGAGCACTATGCATCGCAATATAACCTCTTCATCCTTGTAATATAACCCTATATAACTCTTTATTTCATCCCCGCATAACCAAGCCTTTTGATGAAGGTGGCGACGGCTCGGCCTCTCACTCTGCAGGAAAGATCAGGATACTGAGGGGACTGAAGCACAATTAGTCATCCCGTAGAGGATTCTCTGGCGGTATGTGTTGAAGTTGGAAATTTTTGGGTGACATGGACGAAGGATCGCCATTGAGAAAGATAGTCACGAGTTGCACGAATCAACTCAACAGCTTAGATCAGGCAATTTATGCATCGAGCACGATACCAGGAGGAAAGCTTATATTGTGCAGGGCAAAGAAGAAAGTGTGCAATGGCCACATGCTTTTTGGTTGGGCATTGCGGAAATGAAGGCGACATCTCACGTCAAATGGGGTCATCCCCGATGCACACGCCTCTGAGAAGTTACCCATGGCTTCTACACGAGGACTCTGCAGTTCTTCAGAAAACCACATCAAGCCCTCAAAGTCACCATGTGCTCCACATGCACTCAACGCATTCCCTTCACAATTTTTTGTCTTTGCACATGACCACTGGAAGGTTCATGCGTAGCCCCGCAACCCAATGAGAAGGTGGCACACCTACCGCCACATTGTAATGTACATAGATAATGCATACCAAAGCTGAACACCACACATGCCAAAGCCTAGGCTCCTTGTTCCTTGTTCTCTCCTGAAGCTGACACACGTACCCCCAAAAAGCTGGCTCACAACTGCTCTTAAGCTTCCACTCATCTGCATATTGTTTCTCTCTGAAATCAACTAAGTATAAGCTCCAAACTTCCCACTTCCCTATCAGAACGTATATCCGCATTTTTGGGAAGCCCCTATCAAGTGACTTCCTCACTCAACCATAAAACGCAGACCCCCAAACCCGAACCCTAAGCCCTAAATCTACACCCTAAAACCTTAAAACACCCAACCCCTGAACCACCAAAGCCTAAACCCCTACATAACCTTAATACTGTTTCCATCCTATACGCCCCCAGTTTCCATGTCATTTTCTAATTTATTTTCCGTTTGCTTCTCATTGGGGGTTTCCATTATCTTTCCCATTATCCGCTAATCCCTAAACCTTAAAGCCTAATCCCCAAACCCTAATCCCTAAATCCTAAACCACTAAACCTCTAAACCCCCTATACCCTAAACCCCTAAACCCCGAAACCCTAAACGTTGATGCCCAAAACTCAGGCTGCATCCTGCGGCTCGGTCTTCAGCCTCTGTCGTATGGGTGGTTGTTAAAAATTATGGTCCCTTTTTGGATCCCGATTATAATACGGCGCCTAATATTTAAGGTACCCAAAAGGGGACCATAATTTTGACAACCACCCATATGAGCTATCTAGTCTAAACTCCTTTAAAGGGGGTTATGTAGGGGACTATTATGAGGGGTTATTTAGGGGGATACTGGGAATTTAGACTATGGCTCCTAATTGACAAAAGCAGTGGAAGACAGAAAGTTGGAACATCCATATCTGCCGGTGAAGGGTTTACGCTTTGGGGTTTGGGGCTTAGGGTTTGGAGTTTTGGGGTTTGGGGTTTAGGGTTTGGGTTTAGGGTTTGGGCTTTAAGGAACCCAGAAAGTTGGAATATATCCATGTCGCCCCATATCCCTCTATATGGGTGTTTCCCAAAATTAGGGGTACCCTCTTGGGGTCCGTATAATAAGGACTATAATGTTTGGGGGTCTATATTGAGTCTCTTGGGAGATACTACCATATCCCCCTTTAGACCCCTGTAGGATTGAGGGCGCGGGACCTCAGGACAGAAACAACGGGGCAGCAGAGATCCACTTATTTCCATGTTCCAACTTTTTTGCCTGAAGATAATCTATTTCACCTCTTCTACAACCCTCCCACTGTAATTAAATACTCTGAGGACGGTATTGAATGCCTCGCACTATGACACCATCACAGAATCATCGGGAGTATTGAGTAACCGTCGGTTGATACGGGAGGCAGTTTTTGTGAGGAATGAAGGACTCACTGCAGCGTAGTAGGGAATATGATCTTTATATACTCCCTCCCAGGAGGTAGGAATGGCTGAAGTGGAAGGCATCATCCACAACATTATAAGCGGATTGTGGTTACCCAAACTCCCAAAACAAGAGCCCTCCGACTATCGTATGGCTCAGAAGGTCCTTGGTATAGGGGCTGGTGTTACCAAAGCCCTCCCATTCAACAAGAAGCCGTGTAATTCCATGCTAAGCAGGGATTTTGTAGATTTCGTCTAGAGTCTAGAGATGTTGGGCGTATGTAGTGCCATTCTGTCGGTGCTTTGGGAGGTTTTCAAAGCCAGCTGTGTCTCTGTTGCAGATCTAAAGAACATTCGCTCCTGATCTCAAGACAACTGGGGATCTCACAAAGGGGTATCCAAACACTGGCACCTTCAGGGTCCCAATAATTGGGGACTATAAGAAAGTGGGGTCTATAATTAATTGGGGAGCGGAGACGCCCTCATCTCTGTGTACCTTGCCCACCACAGAAGAAAGCTTGATGCTAAGAACGCTGATAACCCTTTCCTGCAAATCCTTTCAACGAACACACAGCTAGCAAGGCGTCCTGGATATCACAAGCACGGGGCAGTTTCTGAACATAGGGACATTTTTAACAACTTGAGGGCAACTCTCGTCGTGCGGACTCGTAATGGCATTGTTGTTGATAAACTTGACTTCTCCACCCTGGCTTTACGCAAGCTCCAAGGCCCTCACACGGAAGTTAGAAGGATTGAAAGGACACTGTGGATATCTTTTTGCAAGAGAGGCCCCGAGCGCTGGCTTCAAGAGGTGACTGAGCTGCCAACTTCCCCACATCGTCACGCATCCGCCCGAGATCTTCAGCAACTTGGCCCTGCATCTGCTTAAGGGCATCCTGAAAATCTCGCCTCGGCAGGTCCCAAGGTCTGAGTAAGGGCTGAATATGTGGGGTTCTCGAAATCTTGGCGCTGCCAGGGACGAGGCATGTGCAGGGAGTAGGAGGGGATTTCGGGGTGCCTGTCAAAGATTGTAGAGGGATTGTTCTACGAAATGCCCACATCATGAGCGCCCCTGCATCATTCCACGCCACTCATGATTTCACAGGGCGCGGCCGGTATGCTGATGGCCAGATACAACCGCCTCATGAACCCTGTAGTTTGCTGGAGTCCCGCAGATAAAAACTCCAGCCCTATACTGGGCTGCCTATGTCGGACTAACCCCTATCTGAAAAACCCACTTGGAGATTTCCAAAACCATTGGTCACCCTTGCGTTGCCCAAAATACTACAATCCTTACTACTGCTCTGGATCCTTGATTTTTGGAACCCGCGTATTAGTGGTGGTTATTGGGGAATAGGGGAATATATTCCCCGTACAATCCATTTATATACCTAGTATATTTCCTTCCTCCGTATCCCACCCTAAACCTAAACCCCTCAACCCTAAACACCCTAAATCCTTAAACCCTAAAGCCTAAACACCCTTGTTGCATCCGGGCTCTACCCTAAACACCCTAAATCCTTAAACCCTAAACCCTAATCCCCTCAACCCGAAACCCTAAGGCCGCCGCTGCACATCTCCAAGCTGGGACCTGAGGCTGCCTTCCAGTTGCTCGTGGAGCTTCTGAGTGGCCCCCTCCAGAACCTGTCGGTCACCAAGGACCCCAGTTTATCTGTTGTTGTTTTTGTGTGACCTTTTCTGGGTTTAGGGTTTAGGGTTTACGGTTTAGGGTTTAGGGTGGGTATAAGGGGACTATACAGGGAGTCTATGGGGTTATATAGGGATAATGGAAACGAAAGTGGAAGCTACTACATTATTGGGTTGCTGTGAAGGAACTTACAGTAAGATTCCAAGATTATGGGTATGTAGTAAATAATAGGGGGGGTTCCTGGCTATATTAACTTAATTTCAATTCCTTCACGGCCACTCAGATTATAGCTGCATGTAAAGCCAGCGGTATGCCTTCTCAGTCCTGTAATGTGGTTCGCATTGGGTGCCTGGAGGTTCATCCCAAAAAACCCTGAAACAGAAAAGTCTTGAAAGGGTAATTAGCAGCAATTAGCAGGCAATT
This sequence comes from Symbiodinium pilosum, assembly GCA_905231905.1. NCBI lineage: Eukaryota > Dinophyceae > Suessiales > Symbiodiniaceae > Symbiodinium > Symbiodinium pilosum. The sequence goes on along the minus strand of CAJNIZ010004960.1, from coordinate 9,209 downwards.
AGCTTTTCTGTTTGGACTTGGCTGCGAGGTCTGTGTCAGGCGTTTGAAAGCTCAAGATTGGCACTCTCAATTGCAACCACGTCAACAGATCAGAAAGTTATGACTCATCCTACATAGCCCTATAGTCCCCCTTAAGGGTTATATTGGGGTTATATACGGATAATGCAAAATGAAATGGAAACTACTATAGTTGTTAAGAAAGTGGTCCAGAATGATCTGCTTGAGTTTCTTGCTCTCCTCCGGACGCTTTTGATCGGCACTTCTGACTTGCAGTTGTCTTGCTGGCCTTGTGGAGGATCCTCTGGGACCTGTTCATCTGGGCCTCTTTGCGAAACCTTGTGAATAAACGAGTGTCCGTTTCATGCTCCATGCTCTTTTCCATGTGATTCCCCATTACAAGGGTAGTATGACTTATGGATCCCGATGCTTCCAGTAGTTCCTATATTATGTTCCTGTACACCCCGCTAGTGAGGCGAGCAAGTGTTTTCTGCGTAGCAGAGTTGCACAAGCTCAGGGCGCTGGTGGCCCCAATTCCCAATCAGGGCAGTTCTGTTTCCTGCCATGATCGAATTAATGTAGGGACCCCAAATAGCTAGAATTGGGTTTTGGGTAACACCGTGCCATGGTTACACAAGGATTGTAAGGGTATTGTGGAAACCGGTCGTTTTCCTAG
>CAJNIZ010004959.1:0-12376 GCA_905231905.1 Symbiodinium pilosum | reverse complement strand
CCTAAAGCCCCTAAAACCCTTAACCAATACCAGGGTAAACGGCGGCCTCCTTAGGCTTCATTGGCGGCCTCCCACAATGCAGCTACACTGGGTTTCCCAAAAACACATGGGTTTAGGGCTTAGGGCTTAGGGTTTAGGTATCATAGGGACTATACACTCCCCCAAAACTAACATGGAAACCCATAAAGCCCCCTTTTAGAAGGACCGTAGTCTTCATAGTGCCCTTTTGGGGTCTCCATGTTAGTTTCCAGGAGTGTACTCAGCCAGCTGAAGGCTTCTTGGCTTCAAGATCTTTTGGGTTGAGGGTTTAGGGCTTTGGGTTGAGGGTTTAGGGCTTTGGGTTTAGGGTTGGGGGCTTTGGGTTTAGGGTTTAGGGTTTAAGTTTTTGAGTGGGGCGCAGGGATGTGGGGGTGGGAGGGGTGGTGAAAAAAAGGGTTGAGACGGGTTTGCATGTCCAGGGGCTTAGGACTATTGTAAGCAATTACGGCAGTTTCCCTGAATAAGGGTACCCCTACTCCATAAACCCTAAACCCAAAACCCTATTCCTTATTCTGGGGACTCCCACAAAGGTATCCTCCCCCCACTGTGGAAGTCCATTATATGCCATCAGGGGCATCACCTACACACATGTATATACACACGCACACAAACATACAAACATGTGTACATGTACATATATATATATATATGCACCTGTATATACATATACATATGTATATATATAAGTCTACAACCAAAGCCTACGGAGACATGTCAACGGAGCCTCCCAAACAAGGCATCGGCTACCCTGCCAACGGTGCCTTTAGTGGTTTCCATGAATAGTCTAAGCTTAAGGGTTTAGGACATGGGGTTACGTGGGTTTCGTAGAATCCCCTCCACCTAATAACATTACCTTGCACCCCCTAATAACAAGCACTCCTACCACACATGCTTACACTTTCTTGTGTGTATCTATTATTACGGGGTGCGGTGGGCATTAGTAGGGAGCGACGCGACTTAGTGGCCTGAGACTTCAGAGTTTGGGGTTTAGAGCTTCGTTACATATTGCTTACGGCGATCACACAAGGGATTTGGGGGGGGCCCCTTAGTAGCCGCCGGTGGTGATCTCCGGCAGCCCCAAAGCACCAGATTAGAATAGGTGCTTGAAGCTCTGATATGTATATATATATATATACACGCACACTCAACCCTACACCCCCTAAATCCTCCTCAGCCCTACACCCCTAAACCCTAAACGCGAAGATGCTGCACCCAAAATCCCACTCCGCTGAACCCTACATCCCTAAGCGTACACTCCCAAACCCCAGGCCTCTAAATCCTACACCCTATAGACCCTAAACCCTAAAGCCCTAAACCCTCAACCCCGTCTCAAACTTATGCCCTAAATCCTAAACCCTACAGACCCTATAGACCCCGAATCCTTAATCCTATGGCCTAAACCCTATCTCAAAACCTGGATCTCTAAAACATCTGTCATGACATCTCCAAACTCTATCTGGAGCCTTCCCAAAATCACCAGGGTTTAAGGAGTTTAGGGCTCAAGGTTTAAGGTTTATAGGATGGAGAGTCAATCAAATGGAAAAGAACATGGACAATGAACTGAAAATGGGATTAACCCTAAACCCTAAACCCATTACAGTATCTAGGGGTTTGCCCCGAAGTAAAGGTTTCTTCCATCCCCATAGTAAAGATTATATTGGGTCATTCCCCCTTACAGCAACTGTTACCACAATGGGTTATAGGAGTTATAAGAACCCACTTAATAAGGCCCCTTTAAGGACAGTTACTGGGAGGGGGAATGCTCCAAAGATTATAATATTGGGGGGTGTATGTTGGTTCCCCTGTCTATGGGAGCTACTATCTAGATCAACTACAAAGTGGGGAGTACGCAAACGCGCACCTCGGCGGCAGCAGCGGCGAGGGGTCAGTTACCTAGCAAACGCAGCCGATTGCGGTTGAGCTGTGAATTGCGGGTTTGGACCTTCTGATCTAAGGACGTGAATCATTCCCAATATCATGTTGAAGTCTATTTACCGCCCCCTGTACTACAAACATGGGGGCATCTGCGATTGCAAGCCTAGTCGTCACTATTTCATTGTTCAGTTTCATGTCCTTTTGATTCCCTAGTATTCCTAAATCCTTCACCCTATATGCCAAAATATACCCCTTTGTATCCTTACATTTCGCTCGTAGGGTTTGGGGTTTAGAGGGTTTAGGTAGTTGTGGGCTCTAAGTCTTTCAGGAAGACAGACCTATGGGGACTCTATATATGCGGGTCCCAGCCCTAAACCCTAAACCCTAAACCGCGTGGGGAGACCATAAGCGACGTTAGGGGGACTCCCTTTCGGGGCTCCTGAAGCGGGGTGTAGGATTTGGTGTCCGGGGCTTTGGGGAGGGTTTAAGGCTTAAGGTTCGCGGGTTTAGCGTTCAGGTGTTTAGGGGTTGAGGTTTTAGAATTTAAGGCTTAAGCTTAAAGGGTTTAGGGTTTAGGGGTTTAGTGTTTAGGGGTTTAGATTTTAGGATTTAAGGTTTAGGGTTCATAGAGGACGTGGTCTCCGTCCCTGGGCACACACGCAACATCTTTAACCATAATGGGTACCTGCCTAACATGGAGGCCCCGTAGCCAATGCCAGCATACACTTTGTGCAGGTCTACAGAACCCCAAGCAATCCTGTCAAAACTTGCATGGGCTTGTAGGACGCAACATAACTTCTTTGATTTCTTCTTGAGGACACAAGTCTCCGGTGTTCAAAACCCGCGCAACCAGTCCTATGGGAATGGACAATGCCAACTGCACCTAACCACTGAACCGATTACTGCAAATGATGACGGATGGTGGGCGTGCGTGCTCTTAGTTCTTCTTCATCATCATCATGATCATGAAGCTTGTCACAACAGGGTGACCAGGGGCTCTTGTCAGGAGCACAACATTGGGTTTAGATTTTTATGCGTATGCACGGGCTGCTAAGAATGACAAACAAAATACACAAACAAATCTGCCAGCAACAAGCAAACAAGACATCCAAAGTTCATAGCGATAAATAATACATGTAAGACTCGGGAACCCTACGCCGGTAATGAAGCTACCTTTGCTACTACACAGTAGTTCTGCAAACTGCTCATTGCTGAAAACTGTACATAACTTAAGTCTCAAACTTGAAGCAATAACCCAAAACCCCAAGCCCAGCTAACGTGAAAGCATTGAGAAGAGGATTGGTTTAGGGTTTAGGGCTGTATAACCCAAACCCCCAAATTTGAGCCTGGTCTGTGTCTTCTGACTGTATAAGGGCTCCAGTTTGGGGGCTTGGTCCCAAAATCTCCCATAATCCCTATATAATGCTGCTTTTCAACCCCAGACCATAAATCCTAAACCTACCTAAATCCTGTTATTAATAAGAAGCGCGGCATAAGGCAAAAAAACATCTAAATTTTGGGATTAGGGTCTACCTGAACCCCAAAAGTTTGTAAAATAAAAGCCCTAAACCCATCATAACAGCCATAAAGGCCATTCTTCTACATATCTTTTTGGTCCTAAACCCTATATAACCCCATTATAGTACCCTAAACCCTAAACCCTAGTAGGGAGAAATGGGAGCTGCAGGCCTCGGGCATTGGAGCACGCTTTCGCTCGAAATACTCCTCACGAAAAGAGAGACACACTTCTTGAGTTTAGGGTTTAGGGTTTAGGGTAATTAGGGGTACCTGAAAAGGGTGGATATAGGGTTATATAGGCATATATAGGGTTTAGGGCTTCCAAAAATGCAGGTTCTTTTATCCACATAAAAAGGATTGTAGTATTTCGGGGTCTATATTGGGACCCCCCCATTTGTGGAGACTATCATTCACACATGGATCTCTGGGAGGAGGGCTTTGGGGTAGAGGATGGTAGGGAGTTTGCGAGTAGGCTTTGTGGAATAATGGTGGCGCTGGGGAGATAATTCAAGGCCTGGGTTTAGGGTCTTCTTTGCATAATTCCATCCGAATCGCGCGAGCAAGTAACATGTCAGCTCTATGAAGAGGACCCTGGAATGTTCAGCCTAGAGCCCTCACCCTCGACCCAAAACCCTGAACCCGGATTCCGGAACCTAAAGCCTCTAACCCTGCGCCGACATACCCTAAACAACTGCAAGCAGCACTGTTTAAGCTTGCTCCTGGTAATGGGGCCTTAAAAAGTTACCATGATTAGATATTTACATAGAGGGGTGTATAGGGATATATATGTAGGGCTGAGGTTTTAGGGTTAAGGGTTCAGAGAATAGGGCTTACGGTCCCAATATACAGAATCACGTGAAAAAGGAAGTGGACATAAACTGGAAGGTGTTCTTATATGGGGGTAGAACATAGGGCCTAAATAATTACCGATATCAGGTTGAGGTCTTTTTGAAATACCCTACACTTGAACTACTATGCCGGGCGAACTATACAACAAATCTAGCACCCTAATATTAGTCTGTATTAAAGCTAAACTCCTAGTAGACCCCTTAATGGCTCCTATAATACTCCCCTATGTACCGCTGTAGATAACCCCTTTAAGGAGTTTAGACTACAGCTTCTTTAGGCTTTTACATTACTCACTCCTCCACGACCTGTCAGGTCATTCCGCTTTACAGTAGCAGATGCCACAATGGGTACTGGGAGATAGGTTATTCGATGTTATTCGCCCCTTAGTAACGCCTTTTAAGGACAGCTACTGCAAAGGGAGTGACCCAAATTACCCCCTTAAACCTCTGTACTGTATACATAGACCAGGCTTCCATGTCATATTCCGGCTCCTTGTGAATTTGATTCTCCATCGCTGGGGTAAAATCCCTAAGGCCTGAACCCGAATCTCGCTGCAAAACCAACATAGCCCTAAACCCGAAACCCAACATACCCCCCACCACTCACTCCTCCAGTCGATACCCTTAACCCTAAACCCTAAACCTTTAACCCTAAACCCGAAACCCTGAAATTCAGACCCTAAACCCTTAACCCGAAACCTTGAAGGTTTAGGGTTTAGGGTTCCAATCCCTAAACCCTAAGACCCTAAACCGCCCTTAAGCACCAGCCAGCAAACTTCCCGAGGCCTCGAGCTCGTACTTGAAGATGTCACCCTCAAAGACCTGCAGCTTATAGTCCCCCTTAAGTAGATACTTTGGGTATATACTTCCCGCTTAAGGAATATGCGGTTTAGGGTTTAGGGTTTAGGGATAGAATATGGCTTCGGGTATATTATAATAAGATCCGCATATACCCCATATTCTATCTACTTAAAGGGGACTATATATACGCGTTTTTAGGTCTTACTAGGTGTCTGTTTATGGTTTAAGGTTTAGGACTTAGGATTCAAAATTTAGGCTTTAGGGTTTACTCTGGGGGTCCAAATAGCTAATAGTATATACTGTGGCTTTAAGGTTTAGGCCTGTTTAGGGTTTAGGATTTAGGGTTTAGGGTTTAAGGTTTGGGATTTAGGGTTTAGGGCTTACCCTAAGGGTCCAAATAGCTGCTAGTCGCATACTTGCCCAACACCTATACTAGAAATGCCGTTCCCCAACACCCAAAAGCCGAATTATTGGGTACTTGGACCCTTCTGGGTTAGGGCTTATAAGTTGTCAGTTGGAAGGACTAAAGGTTAAGGATTCAGGTGCTAGGCCGGCTGAGGGTTGCAGATTTGTCGGTCTCTGATCACCCTAAACCCCTAAACCCTAAACCCCCAAACCCTGAACCCCTTAACTTCTAGCCCTAAACCCTAAGCCCTCAAGGGTTAATCTGAAGTCAGAAGCCCAGAAGCGCGTCGGCATCAACGCTTCAGGATGGGTAAGGAGCTTTGCTTGAGGTTGCCATTGCACCAGGTTTAGGGTTTTTGGTTTAGCTTAACCCCTCGGACTTTTGATTAGGGTGTAGGGTTTAGGGCTTCCCAACCCTAAACCCTAAACCCGTAAACCCTACGAAGACCTTATAGTATTCTTAGGGGGTCCCGATAACAGTCTAAACCCTAAACCCTAAACCCTCAACCTTAAGGGTCATAGTATTGGGGTCCCCCTCTTCAAGGAAACTACCTACCACGTAGCTGTGGCTTAAAACAGGATCCCAAAGAATGATGAATGATTTTCGGGTTTAGGGTTTAAGGTTTAGGGTTTAGGGTTTAAGGTTTTGGGTCTTGGGTTTAGGGTTTGAGGTTTTGGGTTTAAGGTTTAAGGTTTGGGATTTAGGGTGTTTCATCCCCCTCCGCGTGCCGAAATTGGCGCACTCCCTGAACCCTACACACTAAACTCCAAACCCTAAACGTTACGGTAATCCCTAACCCCCCCCCCCCCGAAAAGGAATCCTCGACCCTTCCCTCTCCCTCTCACAAGGTTTAGAGTTTAGGGCTCTCTCTCTCCCTCTCTCTCTCTGTCCCTTCCTCCTCGTCGACCCCTTGCGAAACAAGCTTACTTCCCCCTATAACTTGGCTACTGCCCCCCCCCCCCAGTAACAGTCTATACTAGGGGCCCTATTAAGGGCTATATATAACCATATTATAGTTATTATCCAACTGTTGCCGAGGGTGGGGCAGTACCCAGCCTATAATCCTCTGAACAGTCAACCTGCAGAGCTCCCAGTGCGGTGCCTTGAATGCCGACTCGCCATTGTTCAGGATGCTCAGAATCTGACGGTTGAGGGTTTTGGGTTAGGGGGTTGTAGGGCGAGGGGGGGGTTTGTGTATAGGGTTGGGATTTAGGAGTCCGGGGTTTAGGGTTGAGGGTGTACAGCACACTTTAAGATGTATAATTGCATTGGTTTGTGGGAGGCGGAAATCATCACCAGTTTCAGTCCCTCATATCCTCGAACCAAATTACTACAGCAAATCTAGGACGCAGGGTTTGAGCTTGAGCGCGACATGGATCAGTTCTGAAACCACTGGCCTTATGTGGAAGCAGCAATTGCTAAGGTAAGTTTAGCTATTACTATACGTTTTTGTGGTAGATGTAGACGACGCTTCAAACTGAATGAATCCCCATGGCACCGTTCGGGCAACGCTAATGAAAATTGCGTCGCCGTTCCAACCCTAAACCCTAAACCCTAAACCCAACTCTGAAGCCTACACCCGAAGCCTAAACCCTAAAGCCTGAATCCTACACCCCTAGACCCCAACTCCGACGACCCAAGCCTAAACCTTAAACCCTAAACCCTAAACACCTAGACCCCAACCTTACGCCCCAAACCACCCCTAGAAAGGACCCCTAATCTAGCGTAAAAGCTTGCAAAGAAAGTTCAGACCCACCACTGTAGATGGGACCCCGAATCCCATTGCTATATTTAACCCTTACATGATCCTTATATCCCCCCCTAGAAAACCCAGGTAGCCCACATTCATGACCACCCATAGCCTCCAGGGGTCCGCATGAAAAGATCCTCCTGAAGCCCTTTAAGCCCCAAACCTTCAACACAATAAACTTATCTGGGGGTTGTGGACGAATGCTAGCTAAAGCTTCTTCCCTGCGTAGAATTTCGCGGCAACCTCATACCATGAGCCCTGAACCCTAAACTGCAAAACTCACACCCTAAATCCTAAACTCAAATTCTAAACCCTGAACTCATACCCTAAACCCTAAGCCCAAGCCCTAAACCCTAAACAGCTTAACTGGTGAATCAAACAGGAAACAGTCGAAGATTAAATGGAAACTGGGTTGAAAGATGGTCCCCCTTTTAAGGATGTATAGGGGGGTATACCCCATGACGGAGATTCAAGCGAAACAGAAAAAAGCAAAAATGACATGGAATCCTATTAGACTGCTACATATTTTGGGTGTCTATGTCATGCCCATTCCCTGTTTTACGTGACTCTTCGCCATTCTGTTCCTAAACGCTCGATATCCCTTTACCACCCTACATGAGCTACAGTCGATAAGTTAATGGGCATGGGTTATTTATCAAGAACCATAAAAGAAACTATACTAAACTACAAGAGGGACCCTTCTGTCCCTTGAAGCGCTCCTTTGTTAATATTGACAGTAGCTCATATGATCCCCATAAACCCTCCACATCTCTCTATACAACCCTAAACCCTAAAACCCTAAAACCATAAAACCCTAAACCCTAAACCCTAAAACCCTAAACCTGAACCTCTTTGCCCGCCTCCTCTGAGCTCAGCTGATCCTCCGGATTCTCCTTCTCGTCCTCCTCCTACTAGCCCAAAGTCGATACTCAACTCCGTTTAGGGTTTAAACTCCTAGTATCCCCCTTGATAATGGAGAGTCAAATGGAAAAGACAATGGACAATTAAATGGAAACTGCTATATACAGGGTCATGTAGGGGATTAGAGGGGTTATCGTCTAAACTCCAGTATCCCCCTCAGTAACCCTTATATAGTAGTCTCCTATAGAGTCCCCGTTTAAGGAATTTAGACTGCAGCTCATATAGAGAGGTTCCCAAACTCAAGGGTCCCTTCAAGGAGTTTCTACTGCTAAGGGGGGGGAAATAGGGCAGCGGCCTGAAGAATTACCCGATTCCACCCCAATTTCCCCTAAACCCTAAACCGCCTGAGGGAATATAACCAAAGTTACACACAGGATCTCTTCCTCAATAGATTACAAGAGATCTTATGAGTTTGAGGGAATGTGTAATGTTAGAAGGTGGGGGATTCAATATTGAAGTGCGAAAGTGTTTTACCCATCTGCACTGCCTAAAACCTTTAGGGTTTAGAGTGACAAACTTAACCCTAAACCCTGATCCTTGGGTTCCGGGCTCAGGGCTTTAGGGGTAGGATCCCGTGTAGTCTGCGTGATCATTCCCCCAGCCCACACCCCGTGATTTAGTGTTCAGGGTTGAGGTTTAGGATTTAGGGTTTGGGATTTAGGGTTACCTAAACCCCAAAAGTATGTAAAATAATAGCCTTAAGCCCATAGAAACAACCATAAAGGCCATTATTTTTCATATTTTGGTGGGTGTAGGTAAGGGTTCAGGGCCTAGGGTCTCCACGGACTCTTAGTTCCACAAATTCCCTCAAGGGACCCCAAGAAAATACCAACAAAGACTGCTGCCTTGCATGGGGCCTTAAAATATCCTTGCACACGCAAATCACAAAACTCCTACTACACCCCTTGGTAACCCCTGTGATACTCTCTCATAAAATACCCTATATAACCCCCTTTAAAGAGTTTAGATTTAGGTGACATGAGAAAACAAAGACTCAGACCTCTTCGCAACCACCGACAAAAAACATCATCAGTGCATTTGACTTCCGTATCCTTGGACTGGAGGCCCTCAATGGCAAATGCTTTGAGAAACCCGCCATATTCTGGCCAGAGTATACGCATTCCGCCGCCTGAAATGGAGCCACTTCATGGCTACCCTCTTTGTATGTATATATATATATATACACCCCTAAACCCTACACCCTAAAGCCCTAAACCCAAAGCCCTAGACCAGACCCTAAATCCTAGAACCCTAAAACCCCTAAACCCTAAACCCTAAAACCCTAAAACCCCTAAACCCTCAACCCTATAAACCCCTGCAAACCCCTATAAACCCCTATAAGACTCTAGAAAACCCCTAGAAACCCACCAAAAAAAACCACAAACAGCAAGGCCTGGCCCTCGATGATGCGATTTTCCTGCCCAGGCCGAACTTTGTTCCACGGACTCTTAGGGCTTAGGGTTTAGGGAGTTTTCGGTTTCAAGGACCCTTTAAGCGGGGTATGTGGGGTTTAGGGGGGTTTGGGGGTTTAGGATTTTGAGTGTTTAGGAGGGTCCAGGGTTTAGGGCATGGTGTGTAGGGTTCAGGGATTTGGATTTGAAGGGTCTTAAGGTTTTAGGGCGCGGTATAGACTTCAGGGATTAAGATTTGAAGGACTCAGCAAATTCTGGGGTGTGGAGTGGCCCTAAACCCTATCTCAGTGATGAGGATTTTGAAGGACTCAACGCTTGTAGGGTGTGGGGAGTAGGCTTCAAGGATTTGTAGGATGAGAGCTCCACTGTTGGGATATACACTAAACCCTAAACTGGGGGTTCAGAGATTCAGGGCTAACATCCCTAGTACGGGCCCTTCCTTAATCCTGGGTCCCTCCATAGTGGGGTAGGTTTGAGGGACCTGGTTACATAGAGGTCAAAAATATCAAAAACTCCAGGTAATTGTCAAGTCTACCCGTGTGCACCTAGCAGATACCCAACCTGCAACCTGCAGCGCCCGAAGGCCGATCCCAGTTTTGGGTTTCTGGGTTTAGGATTTAGGGTTTAGGGTTTAGGGTGCCCATACTTCCAACCTTTTAATTTGATCTCATCTCCTCCATCCACTGTAGGGATACTAATTACAGCAGCAAGATATACGCATGGTAGCAAAAGTCTATAGCCCCCGTTAAGTAGATAGAATATGGCCTTGGATATAGTATAACAAGATCCCCATATACCCCAAATTCTATACTTTGCTGTGCTCCCCATCTCCAGCTGCCACATTAGAATTCCTGGGGTTGTAGGGCGCAGGGCTGAACGACTGGCTAAATCAAAACAACGGCAAAACCTAAAAACATGCTATCTTGCCGACCCTTGTCTTGATTTCACCACAACCAATAAATGAAGTTTGCCCAGGAACGACCTTAACCCTAAATCGCAGCAGTTACAGGAATAATGCCCACATCGAGATCCCAATTTTGTCGCTCGCCCCCCCCCAATACCCGCAGCAAGTGAATGCCCAAATCCCTGCAGAACGCGCCAGATCCTGAATCCCCAAACTAACCCTGATCCCTAAACAGCAAACAGTTAGCCCGAATCTCCAAGCCCCAATCCACAAACCCTAGTGGCAGACACTGCACTGCTTTGTCCGGCAAAGAGCGACTGAAGCTTTGTTGCACCCCCTTGGGGTGCTGGCTCTGCTCCCAGAAGGTAGTTTCTGAAAATAGGGTTTAGGGTTTTTAGAGTTTAGGGACTGATTCAACTTCGGTAAGGTTTAGGGAGTAGGGTGTAGTTTGTCAAAATGAGCAGCCTTTTGAGGTTGGCCACTAACACCACCCTGCAACAGACATAAATGGGATATACACATGTCTATGGCGGACCCTTATGAGGAGCATGTTCCTACTACACTGCTGCATGAACCAGGGTATAACTCTTGCTACACCTCCAGTGTGAATAGGGTTCGCTTACATGGGAGCGTATCCAGGTCTACCACCTTTCCTTCGACTTGTCCTCCATGGTCTTAGTACATGCTTTAGGGGTTAAAAGCTAGGGTGTAGGGGATTCATGGGTAGCCCAGTTGGAATTCTAATACTTGCGACTTACAACACTACCCTAAACCCGCACCCTCCGAGCCGAATATCTCTGCATGACTCCCTGAATAGACCGCGTGGATCCCTAAACCCTAAACCTCCTGATGGAAACTTGAAAGTCAATGTGCTCCCTCATCGAGCTGCTTCTACTTGGTAGTTTCCCAAAATAAGGGGACCCCAATTTAGACCCCAAAATACTATAATCCTCATTATTGGGACCCCCACAAAAAGGGACACCTAATTTTGGGAAACTCCCACTCTGTCTCAACAAAGGCAAGGTTCTAGCTCATATATGGGCCTCCTGCCCAGTGTTTGGGATGTGGAGCCCCCCGCCAACCCTAAACCCTAAACCCTGAATCCTAAACCCTTAACACCTAAACCCTTAAACCCCTGAACCCGAAGCCCTCAACACCTAAACCCGAAACCCTTTAACCCTAAACCTTTGGGGCTTGTAGTTTCAAGGTTTCTGAAACTACCGCATTTGCATTAAACCACGAGCGGGGCTTGCAGGGTCGGACTTTGGACCAAGGCCCCACTCCATGCATCACCTCACTTGAGCTATCAAGCTACAGACATGCTGAAGCAGGTCAGGGTTTCAGGGTTTAGGGTTTAGGGTGGGGGGGGGGGTATACGAGGGATTCTATAGGGTGTAGGGTTTAGGGTCTAAACTTCTTAAAGGGGGGTTATATCAGGTTTAGGGTCTAAATCGGTTTAGGGCCTAAACTCCTTAAAGGAAGGTTATATAAGGGATCATATAGGGGAGTATTATAGGGGCTATTAAGGAGGATACCAGGAGTCTAGACTTTAGCTCATGTGGCTGGCTTGAAAAGCTCTGGTCCCATTTCGGGGGGGTTGCTGCTGAGGAACTTCAGGTGCATTGTCATAATATGGGCTTGTGGTCATTACTAATAGTTTGCTTTTAATGGTAACTTCATTGAGGCCTCTTAAAGCAACCCAGGCTTGGGGCATTTGTTTCAGGCTTTTCAGAGTTTCGATCTAGATGGGTTCAGATCATGTGCTAAAAACATATGGCATGCTTTTTGACAAAGCGCTGGCAGTCCTTCGAGGACCCCCGCAATTTCAATGGCCTTCTAGTCCACATGGCTCCGTAAACCAGATCAAAGTCATACCCGGCGGTTTACGGTTTAGGGTTCAGG